>CABFOS010039182.1:2809-15830 GCA_900660315.1 Diretmoides pauciradiatus
AATAAAACATCTCTTCTCAGTGCAAAATAAGTTCTTACTGAATGCAAAAGAAACTACTGTACATGTTTTCATGTATAAATTAAATCCCTTAGTAATAATACATAAAGAATGAATGAAATACTTAATAAATAAGGAATGAACAAGTATTCCTCTTAAAGACTGCAGTTAGTTGTGCCTGGTTCAGAACAGAAACTTTACTGGCTATTCTCACAAAGCTGCTGTACTGTTTTCACTGAAGCTTAGAAAAGTCTACAACACAAAATGTTAAAGCAGATTCAATAAAGCTCTGGTAAAACAAGGTCATAATTTTACATAAAGTTAACAGTTTGTGTAGCATATTTGATTTTATTTTTTGGGATTAAAATGAATACATACATCACAGATGTAGTATTGCCCAGAGGATAGCACATGAAAGTATTTGAAACACTTATTTCCAATGTGGTCCTTGGTCGCATAACAATACATCAACTGACATAGGCCTACATAGACAATTCAATAAGATACATTGTGGAAAAAAACACATATTATATACACAATCACAACTGTACCATAAAAACAGTTTCCCTCTCACACCATTGAACTAACTAACCATAAACTAACGCTGATGTACCTGTACCTGATGAATAGTGACCCCAAAGCCCACCACCTCCTGAGTTATAATATCAGTCGTGATCTCTCTCTCCATCCCGGTCCCCTTTTCTAGGAATATTTCAGCCACTTCCACTTCAACCGTATCCTTAGGTGGCATCTTGATCTCAACCAGCAGGGGACCTGTCTCCCTAGTGGCTCTGGCTGTTGAGCCATGCACATTTCGGATAACTAGAGGCGGTGATGAGAAGCAAAGACGCGCCTTAGACTTAGAATTTCACCATGAGATCCCAGTGAACACGGGACAGAAACGGCTGCACAGAGTAACCTTAGAACAGTGCAAGCAGTCTGACTCGGGCCAGTTGACTATTTCAGTTTGGCTTTCCACTTCCTTTCTTGCTACAAATAGGTCGGTAGCATCAGGGTACCATTTGGGTAACCATTAACACATCATCATCAAGGATCATCCATGACTTAATGCAACATAAAACACCATGCAGATGCATATATTGTGATTCTAAAGGGAATTATTTAGAGTAGGATAAAAAACAAAGTTGCCATACTGTAGGACGACCCTGATCGATGTTCATCAGACGTAATAGAATAACAGATGCAAAGTGTTTGTTTTAACCCACTTGGAGTACCTAATGGTGCAGTTCAGATCATGTCAGTTCAGATCGTGTCAAGTATGTCAGGTATTAATCACAGAAAATATACTTAATTAACGTTTATGTACTTTCCTGTTTCACTGGATACGACCAAACCAACACATCTGGTACAGTAGCAATTGAAACTATTTGCAAATTTGATTGGCAAGTGGAAGATTTGTTTGGTACACAAGGGTGCTACTGTAGATAAAGTGTCAAAAATCTGGTTAATAGGTCTGCATCAAACTTTAGAATCGCTCCACAGACCCCTTTCACCTCCACCTCAACCTCTTGTCTCTCCACCTTATCAGATTTTCAATCTAGTGCTTAACTTGTCTGAACTCTTCAAGGGTGTCAAGTGACAGCTTCTGTAACCTCTATACTACTTGCTCTCTGGTGGGTGTGGGTGACTTGAGTGCCAAGACGCTTTGAATAACAGTGGGGGTAATAAAAGGAGTAAGCGCTGCAAGTCTTCAGTCTTCCAGACGCAAAGAGAAGACACTGGGACTGAAACCATGCCTGAGGCTGCTGATGCAGGTATGCAGATACTTTTTGTTATAGGACAATTTATTGTGATCAGTCTGAAGGTTTGGTTGGAGGTATAGCAGCCAACAGTATGTACAGTAATAAATATATGCTACTGACATTAACATCTAAAATGTTAAACAATGCCATAGAAATGAACTCGAGGGGTCTATACTGTACAAAAGCCGTTTATCAATCCTAATTAAGTAGATTGGTGTATAAAATGTCTTCTGATGATAACACTTCTTGCATTTTTGGTAAACTAAATAGTCAATTTCTCAATTGTTAGCTAGCAACTGGCTAACAAACTGGCTAAAGTTATCAATTGCATAGTATATGATAAAAAACATTAATTTCAAGAAATAAACATGTTTCTGCTCCTTTAGAGATGAGCTGATTTAAAAAAAAAAGTTCTGCAAAAGAAATAAGAATACTGCAACTTGGAAAAAAGAGACACCTACTGCATGTTATGATAGAAACCTGAACAGATACTAAAATCTATAAATAGGGATGGAAGGTGATTGGTTTAATGTCTAAGTGGGAGTTTGGCTTTCCGAGGGAGCACTAATTAGTTTCAGGGGGTTCAAGCTCACAACTCTGTCAATCTTGACAATGACGCTTCCATGTGACCCAGTTATTCACTGCAAAGGTATACCACTGCCCACGTGCAGACAACAAACGATGACCTCATCGGCACTGTGATTGATATCAGAGATTGTAAATACTGTGCTCAATTTTATTTCTCTCTGACAGCTTAACAGACACCCGATTTCCCATAGAAGTTATGTTCTTTGTCCGGCTATAGCACTGTAGACAGAATATAATACAATATTGTAGAAATATCTGTACTTCTAAATGTAATTCAGACAGAAAACCACAATAAGTCCACTATTAAACACATATACAGTACCAATTAAGAGCAAAAAGTGTAAACGCATAATCCTGATGCAGGTCGCAAGTTATCTATTGTACTGTGATTCTGTGTGGTTATATTGAAATTACAGTTGCTTCACATCTCATAAAAAAGTCATTTTGTCTACTTTTCTACCTATTATAGTCAAATCTGAACTAATCTGAACTAATGGACAAGACTGCAGCTTTCTGGTATGATGTCATTGCAGTGAAATAATGGCAGTCCATATCAGTCCATATTATTAAATAGCAGTGGAAAGATGTTTTGCTCTTCCGGGACACATTTTGTATAACCTTCTGCAATTTTATTATTACAAGATGAGATGACAGATCGTTTTCTCTGGTCCTTCAGTGTCATTTCCATCGTTTTACCTCAGCTACAGATCCTAACTTTCCAGTAACCGCTACAGTCTTCCATAACTCTTGACCTTCTCCACCTCATTTCTTCCCCATAAGCTCATAGTGTATCACATACCCCAGCGTATCAGGTTGTGGCCTACCCCGTTTGCAATCTTAACTGAGATAAATCATAATGTTATGTCAGTTTTGTTCAAGTTCCAAGTTTACAAGCCTGCAGAGCAGAGTGAGGCTCCGGTCTGCGGTCTGGTCTCCAATGTATTCAATCAAGCCCATGACAGTTTACTTGTCAATAAGTGTGAGCGGAGGATGTGGATGGAAGTGGTGCTCATAATTCTTTTCATCATTGCGACTTGATGAAACATTTTGAGGGCACCTTAAAACTGAAACTGTTTCCCCCGTCCAAGTGTATTTCAGGATACAAATGCTTTGAAAACTAATCTTCACTGCAATAAAAACCTGTTCTCTATGTCGATTAAGTTATATAAAGAACAGCCGAGCAAGCAACGTGGAATCTATCGTTTGTTCCTCTTTCATATCAAATCTACACTAAATATGTAGATTTTCTCCTATATATGGACAAATCAGACCTCCATGCTTGATGACTATACTTGGTCTCCTCCTTCTGTGATATCTATATCACAACAACTGTCTCCTCCCTTTTCAGTGCCAACTTACGCTGAGTTTCTATAGGAAGTAGACCTCATGTTCTGCCATTAGAAAACCTCATCATCCAGACTGTCATTTTAAGTACAAATGATTTAGTCAGTCACCCAGATGTATCCTTATACAGTAAGACACTTTGGATTGGTCGCTGTGTATGGTCACGTTATATTAGTGTTGGATTCTAAATATACAGTAGCATGCCCACAGCGTGTATCAGTTTCTCTGTGCAAAGCGGAGTTGGTGTGTGTGTGTGTGTGTGTGTGTGTGTGTGTATGCATACTGTATGTCATAATTGTGTCATCATTCTGCTCAATAGAGATTGTGACTTCATTACATTATTAGATAGTTTACATTTAAAATGGCTACTTATTAATTTCTCTGTACATCATGACCCTATGATGGTTTTACATCGTTGCAGTCAACTGTTCATTTAGGACAATAACAACCACAATGCAAGTTTACCATAATGTAAATTGAGAGTTCAGAACTGGGTCCCAAATGATTGCTAATTGATGTTCACATACTTTCCTTTGATTGTTTAAACTCTCTGCCGCCCACTGTTGCACCCTTCATCCACCCGCCACTCCAAACCGATTCAAACAAACCCTATCAGCTTTGTTGCATGCTGTCAAGAGAGACCAAGTGATCTGTTGATGTTTGACAAGGTCAGGTCACTCGACACGTCTCCCATTATGTCTGTGGCATTAAACAGGTAGTAAACTAAGCTGTCATGGACGGAAAAAGAAACCTCTCTCCTGAGATAAAGACCTACCTGAACTATACAACACAGAGAGGGTCAAAGCTCATTACAGTCCATATATGTCTTTGTCTATATAGTCGCTTGTCTTTACTCAATGTTCAGGGACACAATATTAACTGTTTAAGTCATACGGGATAAATATAGGCATGCAGGTTTTTAAATGATGAATGAAAAAGCCAAACCATAACTGAATAGTGAACTCGGACTGTTCAAGGCAGCAGTGTGCAGCTCAAGAGAACTGGCCTGATTACAGCGAGGTCATTAGACACCATTCCTGGCCTTTTGCAGCTATTGCAGTAATGCAGTCAGAGAATCTCTTGGGCAGTTGGGTGTATAATATGCATCTATTTCAGATAATAATTTTGTTTTACCAGATTTAGGACAACAAAAACACACTCCACACACCACCTGTGTAGAAAATTCACCCTCTTCCACAAAGTTCCGGGTTTGAGACTTGGCAACCAACTAAGACAGTTTGGTCCATTCCTGAAATGTCTCAGTGATGAAGTGAACCCAATGAAAAAATTAGGTTGCTGAAATTTAGGATGAGATATCAGTTTCAAGGGATATGCGTGCTGGGGTATGCAACCTCATATAAATTCCAAGGCTGAGCATTTTAAAGTGTGTATTAAAGTCCTCGGAAGGTTTGAAGGCTCTATTCTACATTTACTGTCCAAGATAAACAGCTGCACTATGAAATCAGATATACTCTAAAAACATACCTGAAATAACCAATTTGTATTAGGAACATGTGTTGCAGACAGTTAAAATATAAAACAGAAAGTGTTCGATGCATGGTTCTTTCTCCATAAGTCAATGAATCATTATCAAAGGATAAACAGTAAAGCATTGTCAGGAACAATGTGTTAGTATGAAAATGTCTAATTGGTGTTTCTATTTTTCTATTTTTCAGGGAAACCGGCGGGGGAGGGTAAGTCAGCTGCACTACAGCAATGACCCCTTTCACACGTGTTTACCTGAGTGACTTGATTACAGCTCTCAGATTCTCACATTTGTGCACATATCCATGTCAACCGGCTGTCCTGCAGCAGAGCAGACCCTAATCAAACAAATTCTTCATTCACAAGTTGTATGATTTCATCAGAATGGCAAGTTACTTCAAATCCTGTATGCCAACATGTCATTTGTAAGCTGATGTAGAAACAGCAGGAGGGTACGACGGGAGACAAATAGTCCTCAGAGCCATGTTTGAGTGTGGACATGTAATGGTAGACTGGATTTGTTGTGTTTCACACTGGTGACATGTATTTGCTCAGCTGTTGTGAACTGTATTTGTAAATACATTTCCCAATGGGATACTACAATATTGCTTTTCATCTCCTGTTTCAAAACCCACTAATTTTAGCCACAGAAGAGCCAGTTGGAGAGGGTGAGGGAAAATGACTTTTGTGGTGACTTGGTGTGATTCAGTGCATTCACACAGTGTTCTGATATGAGACACTGAGTGCGTTTGAGTGAATTGAACTAATCAATTATCGTAATTATCTGTATAGAATGGAATAGTTTGGAATAGGTTGAAAGTTGAGTAACTACTGTAAGAATTTGAGTCAAGAAGATATAAATCATTCACTTTGTATGAGAGCATGGAGCTGCTCAAGAGATTATTACAGTATGCATTTGATTTACTGGGGATGCATTTCTTGGCATTTCTTGAGTTTTAGTTGAATCTGCACCTGGATGAGTAAAAATGTTTTGCTAATTGCATTGGATTTGTCTGATGTCAAAAATAACTGAAGTGAAGCCTCTCTTAGGGTGATATTATGCAATCTGCATATGTGTGTACAACAGCATCCATCATGTGAATCCGTATTCCTTTCTGTGTTGTTGTTGTTGTTGTTGTTGATGAAGAGACTAACGTGAATTGATATTCCTTTCTGTTTGTTGTTGTTGAAGAGATTATGAGTGGATTTCTGTAGCATGTATGGTTCTGGACTGTACAGACATCGCCCGTCTGTAAAATCTTTGTGGATTTTGATATACACTGATTGTTGATTGGAAGTGGATGCAATTTCTAATTGCAATTTGTGACAATTATTTCTTAAAAGGACTTTAGGCTGCATTTTACTATGGGCATGTGAAGTTTGAGGGAATATCTGTAGTAACTGTCCTCCGTCTTTGCATTTTGAACGAGTTTGTACATTGATGTTTTGTGTTTGTGTGATAGTTGAATGTTGTCCTACAGTAGTCACGTCACGTTTCTGCTTTCATTCAGTTAATAATGATATTTATTTGCTCAGCGGAAGCAGAACCGGAAGAAAATGGTAAGGGGCCACTAAGAGTCAGGGAATACACACACTGCCAACTGTATTACTTACAACTAAATAACTATATAGTGGATATTTTTCACAATTCAAGCTAATTGCGATTCATTTTCTTTAGCTGATGCACCATGTGCAGAGGAAGGTAAGGTAGAGCACTATATGTTGAATGTATTTATTTAATGTCTATTCTGTCTATATAATGCATCTATATAATGTATTCACTGATACATGTGCTGGACAGTGTGAAAACAATGTGCATGAATGTTGTATGTTTTACCAATCTATATAAAAGATTTTTCACATTTGTTCCAAGTGCCATGCATTACGTAAATATCGTACAAAAACATTTATGTATATTTCCTTTAACGCTAATACAAAGGAATTTGCTAAATGTTTCTGAATAAATATACTATGTCAGTGTTAAGGTTGATGACTGCTAACACCATTGTGAAACAGTTTTAGTTGGAATGCCTTTATGTTGTATTTGTCATTAAACTGATAGATATTGACTGTATATTCTGTGTGAACCAATCTCTGTTTTTTATGTGGAACTTGTTTGTTTTATTTACTATTGTAAATCCAATCACAGTATACAACAATATACTGTATGTTCAGTTCTGGTTTCTACTGTATATGTTGTATTTGTCTACTTAGTTTTTTATTTTTGCATGCTGTAGCATTAAACTTGATAACAGGAAGACATTGGTCAACCTAATGAGTGCAAAGTGGATTGGATTTTTGTGTTGTTTTGTAAAATGTGATGTGCATGATTTTTCTGTTTACTCTGTCTATGCATGTTTATGACATTGTTTGTTATTAGGTTCTACTGCCACTCTATATTATGTCATGTAATGTCAAGTGTCTGCTTCCATTACATTTGCTTCCTTGTCTGCAGCAGATTCAGATGGAGAGTATGGTAAGAGAAACAGCAACGTCTCTATTGGACAATTTACGTTACGCCCTCGACGAGCATGGTCTTTATGTGGTGTATAATTCTGGTATTATGTGCTGGTCAGGATGTCACATAATATATGACGTGTTTAATGGACATGGGTCTAATTTTATTTGAAATCATTTTGACTACTTAAATTTGGACTGAAAGCATGAAAAATATAGTTATTCAAATAGCTTTCAACAATTTTGATTAACTGGATGTTCACCATATCTCAAGCGCATCTATAGGTCTTCTTTGGCTATTTCCAGGTTGGGAAATGAACTTCTGCTAGGCCACCTATGAAATAGACAGTGAAGTTGCTTTCAATTGTTTACTCAATATCACTAATAATAACATAATTCTCATCACACCTTACATGCAGATGTGTTGACCTGTCATATTCAACAAGCTGCTACTGTAGTCCAAATTTGAATTGCCAATATGTTGCAGTGGACTGAATTCAGACCGTGTGCCACAGATCTGCTGGCTAGATCCACATTGTAACATATAGTAAAGTTTTCTAGGGAATCCTGGTTGCTAGAGCACTCATATCCTCAGAAGTCCCCTTCAAAAGCATCCATAGCAACTCACTTCACTTCAGGATGATTGACACGTCACCATTGACATCATCCATTGATGCTACCAGACATTGACAAATCATGCTCTTCATATTTTTTCAGCTTACAGGAATTTATCTTTGCATGGGAAGAAAGCTGCCCAACTCTTTGTTTTAGCTGTGATACCAGCTATATTTTGCTTCTGTCCCTCGGCGGTTAAAACAATGCGAGTGGAAACACAGCTGTGGTTCATGTGTTATAAGCCCTAGAGGAAAAGTGGCAGCTGCTGCTGTTAACATACCAACTAACCTCTGACATAATGACACTTTTATGGTTTCCCCCCTCAACTGAACATTGTTATTAGAAAGTGCAAGAGAGATCAAGTGGGCTGCAGTCAGCCAAAAACTCATAGTTACCGAGTCAAACTATAAGGCCTGAAACTGCACAGGAAAGCAGAGCACCGCCATTTCTCTTAGTTTGTCTGTAGCCCAAAGGCCTTCACATGGTTTATTAGTGTCTGGGTGTGTATCACAGCCATGTGGTGGGATATGGAAGCCAAGTGTCCAAAAAAAAATTAGATTTCTTGTTTAATGGCATCACTGCCAACTCCATGCACTTGGAAAATGTCGTTGCAGCTCAGGCCAGACCAAAAGGCAGTTTCACAACCTCAAATACTATGCCTCAAGATGCAAACCTCAGTAATAGCTTGTGACCAGGTTATTTGGAATATGACAGTTTGCATTCTCTAAATCCACTGTGCAGCAGCTGAAGTCACCCGGCCAGATGTTGCACACAGTCATCTGATGCACCAGCATTCAAAAGGCCATTCGAAAGGCTGTCTGTATAACATATAAAAATATATAACAATTTAGTTTGTCTCTTTCCTGTTCTGTTGGAATCTTCTTTGCAATCCTATCTTATCCTGCAACCATATCTTGTAGATATTATTTTTACACATTTGTTACACGCTCTCTGGTGTTCAGGACAGAACTCTCCCTGACACACCATAGCCATCGCTTTCAGTTTGTTTTGATTTATCTTGCCTACAATATTTTCATTGGTCACCAGTTGGCAAAGTAGTAGGCTTATTAGAGTGAGAGTTTCTGTACTGTTTGTGGGAAGTGCTTATCATTACAAGGCCATTTAAAGCTATACCCATGGGGGGTGTTGTGTTCTGCGTGTGGGGATTTCTTATCATTACGTTGCCAACTGCCAACTCTTTTTGTGGCATGGGGTGAGGAGAGAGACCTAAACTAGTATTGCTAATGAATGTTAACAGGAAGATATATCCAGTTTCTTAAAAAACTAATCTGTGCCATTCAAACTTTGAACTGAATGTCCAAGGAACAAAATGTATTCCTTTTATCTCATCTGCCTGGTGTCGTCCATCACTCTTATAGGGCATGTTTAGAGTAAGAAACAAACTTTGATATGAATTTAAATGCATGTATTTATAACGTGTCCATGTTATAAACAAAATACCATTTATGTGCAGGACGGGTGGGATTCACATGCGCTGTATGGGGTAAACTAATTGGTTCCTTTGTGCCAAGCATTGCCCGGCAAGATCAGTCCAAGAGAGTAGTCAAAGTCATTTCAAATAATGATTTGTCCCACGTCTGCTGATTAAAAGTGCAGTAATCAAACATTTGATTACTCATATTAACTTATAACTTATATTTTGATTCATAACAGTTATGATCTTACCTCTAGAATACCTCTCGAATGGAAAAAGGCAACTTTGAATCCATTTCACTGTGTGGTGTACTGTAATAGTCTAATAATTAAACAGAATGATAATAATTCTGTAACAATTATTCCATTGACTCATTTTCCATACTTAATGTGTTTACACTGTCTTATGGTATGTGAATTTTTATACTTTCATATGTTGCCTCACCTGAGGTAAAGCAGAAAGCACAGTGCAGGACTGTGTCTGTTGAGTGCATGGGGATGTAATGTTATGAAATGCAGTCGTGAAATATTGTGTTGAACTGAGATGTTTAATGTCTGATTGGTTTGATGTATACAAATGGAATTAAGCTCGAAATGTAATTCGTTTTTTCTTTGAATAATTCATAAACCAGTTTTGTTAGAGACAGCTATTCTCGTGAAACCAAGCAGGTTGTGCAGTATGATATTCATGTATGTAAGCACATTTTGGAGTGGGCATACATGTGTACCTTGAAGGCGAAATCTTGGCATGAGTTTGTCAATATCCATTTCTGTTCAGTAGTAGTGGGGAGATAGTGGTGATGTATGGAGATCAACAGGTGTGCATGCTGGACGTAGTTCACACATACTTACTGAAAATGAATTGGCACATGGAGTACCATTTGAAAATTGATACTTTGCTGATGCAGTTATATATCACTGGAACTTTTGCTTGATGAAAGACATGATCGCATCACGCCGCATTAATTGTTGATGAGTTATTGCATATGTGCATGTGTTTTAAGCTAAGTTTTAAATTAATTTGAGTTCCGTTGTTGTTGAAGCAGCATAAAGTTGTGTCAATGCAATGGTTTAATTTTCTGTATTATTTGCATGGCCTATATGGTAGATATGGAGTATATGAATAAAATATGAGCATTTCAAAGCCAAAATAAACTCTAAAACAGAATTCAGGTATTAGATTATGATTTTATTTTAATGTGAACATTGATGTAGCCTGTTGCTGCTACATGTACAATACAAAAGGACACTGATTTTGTGTAAATGTAGAATGTTTTAGCTTTTGCACCCAAATGAAATCATATTATGGAGCCGAAAATACACATATTTCTGGAAAATCCACCATAATCTTAGTCTCCCACTGTAACTTCGCTGTCTGTGAAGCGTTGTATAGAAATCATTGTAGGAGTGGATTTGTCCTTTACCTTGACATCAAAAGATTTTGTCATGACAGTAAATGATGTTGAAAGACCTTTGATAGATAATCGTGTATTACCAAAAACAGAGAGCACAGACACACTAGAGGAGTTTATATGAATGATACTGATATCACTTAACAGAACTTGGGCAGACAGACGTATGTGTTGAAAAGGGAAAGCTGTTATTTATAGAGATGCATTACGAATTAATATACTGGCTTAACAACATTTTTATATTCAGTAGCCAAAATGTGGTACTGCAGCACTGAGCAGTGTGGAGCTTTTTTTAAGAGATCTAGAGATTCAATTTTGACTTCCCGGAACAAAACATTGTTGGTAATGTTGTTGGTCTTTGCCTTTTGGTTTGTTGCACATTGTGGATGATGGCGTTGCCATTTGTAGGCTCTTGTATGTAAGCATTGTTTCTAAACAAGCCCTTAGTTTAAGCCTTCATTGATCCGTTAGAACACTATAAATTAACTTTGTCCTTCCTTTCAGACCATGAGAAGACCGAGCTCACCGGCCTCTTCTTGAAGAGGCCCGAAGAAAGCACAGTTGCTGTTGCAGGTTGGACACACAAATCTGGATAGACGGACAGACAGATAAACAAACTAGCCATCATTAGTTGACCTGTGGTTCATCATACAAGCTTACTGATTGTTGTTTGTGAATGGCAGGGACGGATATCACTTTCATAGCCCAGGTTGACTCAACCACTCTGACAAGGAAGCCCGCCATGAAATGGCTGAAGGGCAAGTGGCTGGACCTCGGCAGCAAGGCTGGGAAACATGTCCAGTTCAAAGAAACCTACGACAGAAATACTAAGGTGTGTGTACTAAGATTTGTGTGTGTATGCATCTGGTGGGAAAGGGGGGAACTTTTATTTACTATTTGAACTTCATTTCTAGCTAACTAATTAACTAACTAATCTTCCTCCTAGATCTATACTTATGAAATGAAGATCATCAAAGTGGTCCCTGGTGATGCTGGGGGCTACAGGTGTGAGGTGACATCCAAAGACAAGTGTGACAGCTCCAACTTTGAGATTTCTGTAGAGAGTGAGTGAAACCACACACTGGCCGGATGACACCGACTCAGCTCCCATATGAGCTGGTGTTTTGTACTGATCCAAACCTAATGTGTGTTGTCTGCAACTTCTCTCGTTTCAGCTACACAGCAGCATGAAGAGCATGATATTTTGTCTGCCTTCAAGAGATCGTAAGTGCATAGGAGTTTGTGTATAAGTTGGTGTGTGTGCAGACGTATACTATTTATAGTTGTATATGTATACTATTTCAAATTGTCTTCAAGTGCACATGTGTGAACGTATCTTTCAACACAGATGGGGTATCAGTGTTTAGTGAATTTGGGTCATGTACAGTACAGAATATATGCTTGATCTCGATTACACTGCGTGTGTTAAACTGTATGCCTGTTTCCATACACACACAGGGATGCTGGAGAGGATGACGGCGATCTGGATTTCAGTGCTTTGCTGAAAGCTGCTAAGAAGTGAGACAATGAGAGTTTTTTGGTTGAAAAAGTATCAAGCATTGATTAATCACTGATTGCCACTATTTAGAAAGCCACTTTTGCTATTTATGACAATCACCGTGGAATTAATTTTCCTTGTGTGACAGGAAGAAGAAGCCTGAAGAGGAAAAACCACAGATAGATGTGTGGGAATTGCTTAAGAGTGCCCACCCCAGCGAGTATGAGAAAATTGCATTTGATTATGGCATCACTGACCTGAGGGGCATGCTGAAACGTCTGAAGAAGATGAAGACTGTGGTGCCCAAGCATAGCGAGGGTAAGTCGGTTCGGGTGAGAAAAGAAGGGTGAAGCAGAAGTGGAGGAGCAGTGGAAGACGCAGGGAGATGAATAAGGAGGTGAGATTTGCTGCTGGGGAGGCGGAGGGGG
>CABFOS010039185.1:0-13166 GCA_900660315.1 Diretmoides pauciradiatus
ATACACTTACACACTATAACATATTTCATGTGGAGTCATAGTAGCAGTAGTAGTAGTAGTAGTAGTAGTAACAGTAGTAGTAGTAGTAGTAGTAGCAGTAGTAGTAGTAGTAGAAGCAGTAGTAGTAGTAGCAGCAGTAGTAGTAGTAGTAGTAGTAGTAGTAGTATAGTAGTATAGTAGTAGTAGTAGTAGTAGTAGTAGTAGTAGTAGTAGTAGTAGTAGTAGTAGTAGTAGTAGTTCAGAGTTTTGTATCAGATCACTCACAATAAACAATCTACCATCAGGCAATCGGCCCAACTGATAAACACAATTCATTACTTCAACTTGAAACCGCACATAGTTCAACTTCACTGGGTGTTCCAACAGGAGATGAACCACTGAAGATGGTAATTTTGAACTGAATTGAAGCACCCGGTGCAGCTGGTATACACACGATTATCAAGTTTAGCCAATGAACCATTTTCACAGTGTTCACAGATCAAAATACCACCAGGAAAAATCTACAAACCAGGCAAGCAGAACAAACACAAGCTCACATTTCCAACACGCTCTGAAACATCAGTTCACATCTAAGACTCTGTAATGCCTGCACACTAGGTGGTGTGGTGGTGTTGTGTAGTGTTGTGTAGTGTGGTGGTGTTGTGTGGTGTTGTGTAGTGTGGTGGTGTTGTGTGGTGTTGTGTGGTGTTGGACAGTCAGAGTTGCCTGGCTAAGTCGTCTTTTCAGTGTGGAATGGAACTGGGCATGCGTGAAACTGTGGCAGCCTGTGAGACCTCAGAATAGAATAGTTAGAAGGAGTGAGATCCATTTTCTACCTCTTCCGACAAAATGATTCTATTAACCATTTGATCAAACTGATGTGAGGACTGTGCCTCACTCACTGGCAGTGATTGCTGATATTACTGAAAGGATATTGGTCTGTCTGTTGTACAGCTCTCACTAGTTGGTGGTTATTACGTTGTTTACTGTCACCCCTTTTCTTATTGTTGATTCTACAATAGATTTCCCACTCTGCACCCTCAGGCTTAATCTCTCCATCTAATTCAGACAGCACAGGACAGAGATGACGGAAATGACAGGAAGAAGTGACAGCACACCACAAAGCATCCACAACAGCTACATGCATCTCATATAGAACGATAGATAAAGATTAACAAGTGTTTAGAAAGAGTTTACAAACTAGTCTCGTTCTCCATGACAGGAGCCGTGATTGGCTGATCAACCTGACTCCCTTCCTCCTCCTTCTGCTCCTGCTCCTTCCCTCCAAGTGTCCGCCTACTCTTCCTCCTGCTCCTCCTCATCCTCCTCTGACTGCCGGCCTGCTCAACCTCAGCTCTCACGTCTCTAGCGGACCGTGTTGGTGTGGTGGTGGAGGTGGAGGTGGAGGTAGAGGTGGGGGAAGAGCGGAAACTTCTAGAAGCTCTAGAAGTTCTAGAAGCTTCTGACAATGAAGTGTTCCTGGATGTGCTGAGGCTGCAACTGCTGCTTTCTTCATCCTGATTGGGCAGTTTGTTCTCCACTACCTTTGTCTCTCCAACCTTGGGGAGGATTTGGTCCAGAGGTTTGACTACCTGGCTACTGACGGATTTAGTTTTAAAGTTTTGAGAGACCACCGCGCTGTTTCGTTTCCCTGCCTGAGTGGTGCCGCCTCTACCTGGGGTTCTCACTAACCTGTGGCTGGGTTCCATGCTAGATCTGTCTTTTATTTGTTGTCTATTACCCCGGGCAGTTTTAGTGCTTCTATCACTGAGTGATCTAGTCCCAGCCTGTTTATGTTCTGACAAAAAGGAAGAGCATTTCTTTGCCATCATCACTGGGATTCTAGATTTAGGTATTGCATTCTCAAAAGGGTCTAATCTTTCCCTGACTTCATGCTTTGCATGTTTCCTAACTAGTGGCTTATTAACATTTTCTTTTGTCTTGTGTTTCTCTATTGGATGACGTTCAATGCATAGTTTGTAGCTAGGTGCCCTCACTGGTAACCTGGACTTGCATATCTGGCCTTTGACCTCTTTGGCTCCTGTGCTTGTTATTGCTGCAATGGGAACAAGCCTGTCTCCCCTGCTGTTCTCTTCCAGCTGACTGGAGGCTGCTGCTACCCTGCTGACCTGCTGCAGAGTGGGCTCTGAAGAGGACAGCAGGTTGAACACAATGCTGCCAGGCTGAATGAGGTTTGCATCGACGTTGTGGGAGTCAAGGTTGTTGCTGTCACTATTGTTATTGCTTTTCTCTGTTTGGAGATGACTGTTCTGCTGTAAAGATGTGGAAGAAGAGGATTCTGTGCTTTGGTAATAGGTGTTCTGGATTTCTCTTGTCCAATCTGAAAAGTCTCTCTGTTCTGATGTGTCTGATAGGATCCTTGAAAAGGTATTAGAATAGTAATCTGTCATGTCCGATGTAGAATTAGAATGATCTGAATAGTATGTGGCTACAGGATAAGAATTATCTACAGTTATTCCTGAGGTTACGTAATATGAATCAGCAAAAGTGTCCGGCGTTCCACTTCCTGAACTGCCGTCGGAATCCTTCAAATCAGAATTTTTATCACATGACGACTTGAATCCTATTCTAAAAGTGGAGAATTTAGACTCATTGCTTAACGTTGAGTCTCTGCATGTGTTGTTACTGCCAGCCCCATTTGATCTGTCGAGTCGGACAGTAGTAGTCTGAATGGAGACCTGAGGGGCTGTGAAAGTATCTGTGGGAGTCTGTGTGTTTGTGTGATTCCTCTGAGTCTGATGTGAGGAGGCTTCTACCTCTGAGTCCCTGACCCTGTACCTGCCCGCTGAATGATAATGCTCACCAATCTGAAAAAATTGGAGCCTCTCCTCCACCATGTCCCTCTTGCTCATGTCAATCGCACCACTGCGTGTCATCTCAAACATCTTCCCTTCATGGAAGGGGAATGGGTTTGGCTCGCTCGTCGGTGTGCTATCATCCGTTGGTGTTCGGGCTGGGGTAGTGTCTGGCGTTGTGGCCTGAGACTGGTCATCGACTGCCAGTCCGAACGGCTTAGGCTCGCCATTGCTGTCCTGTGTCCCTGCCATGTCAATGACCTCTTCCTCCCCACCTTTACTGGGCCAGGGATCAAAGTCCAGCCCTTTAGTGGCCACAGTCTTAAAAGGAGAGTTAAACTCCTCTTCTAGTTTATAACTAAAATAAGTATCTGAGAATCCCTCTTTATCTGAAGGTTTTTGCTCCTGATTTTTAACCTCATCTTTAATAACACCCTCAGGTTTTCCACCATCTGAGGGGGAATCGATTTTGGAAGCAGCCTTTTGGCATTCCTCAGGGGTTTTCTCCTCTTCGATAACTTCCAGTTTGGTCTGGCTGAAAGAGCGGTCAGAGGACCTGAAAGTGTCTGATGCCCAGACATCTCTCCTGCTGTCAGGAAGGCCAAACAGCCTTGAATCTGCCTGCTCACACAGACCATCGTCCTCATCTTGAAGCTCATATCCGTCTAGGGAGTCTATCTCCGTCGCATCCGTGTCATGAGAAAATTCAGCTGTTGTGGCTATAGAACAGTCTGTTATTGACTGGTCATTTCCGTTTTGTTCATAGTCATAATCCTCTCCTTTGCCATTAGAACCTTTAGAACCGTTGGAACCATTGAAGCCATTGGAGCCATTGGTTCCGTCATGAGGTTCGTTGTTGTTTCCGTTCTTGTCGTGTTGTTTAGGTTTCGATCCCTTCTCCTCTTCAGAGTCATTGAAAGTGAATTTCTTACGGGAGATTGTCTGAAAGACTGACTCCTCATCCTCATCGGCATTTGATTGACTATCATCTGTCCCATTGGATACAGGGGTGGGGGGCTGAATGCGTATGATCGGCTCGGTCAGCAGGTGCTGATCATGTTCTTCCTGTAAATTTACCTCCATCATCTCAGTCTCAGCCTCTGAAGAAGCGCAGGAACCTTTCCTCTCCAGGTCTGATTGTTCTGAGGAGGAGTCCAGAGGAGGAGGAGGAGGGAACTCAATATATGCAACACCTTTGTCTTTAGAGGCTGCGTGCTGCTCCAGCTCTGTTGTTTCATCCTGACTGATATAAACGCTTGTTTCCTGCTGATTGAAATCAGTTTTTAATTCCTGCTGGTTATCATTCATTGTTGTTTCCTGCTGATTATCATTAGTGAGGTTTGCCTGGATGGCATTAACCGTTGTTCTGCTACTCGGTCTTTCTGGTAGGGCCTCTTTAAAAGAAAAACTCACTTGTCCTGGGTCATCTTCCTCTGATTCCTCAGATAATTCCATGATGGGGCTGGGGTTTCCTGGCATGAAGCCCATGAAGCCATCGGGGGTCTTGGAAGTGAGCTCATAGCTGACCTCCTCAGAGCTGGGGGTCTCTGGTGTAAGGGGGCTTTTCCCTGAGCTGTCTATCAAAGAGACCTGTTCTAGTGTGTCATCATCTGGGCTTATGGGGCTGAGTGCTGAGCTGGATTTCTGTCTGACTGTGTACAGCGCGCCGCCCCTGGCCTCCCTCTCTGCCTGCCTGCCCACCTGGACACTAACATAAACAGGTAGTGTTTTGATGCCCTTGAAGTTCTCTTTGGTTGTTGGAGCAACTGGAGAGGTTAAGACTTCCTCCAGCGTATCTCTAGGGCTGGGGAGGTTATTGGAGTTAGAATCTTTGGGTGCATTATCTAGAATTTCAATAGTTTTGTTTGTCAGATTTGGATCTGTTTTTGTTGGGATTGTCTCAGGGGTTGTCTGGATTTTGTTCTTAGATAATGTAGGTATCTGTGAAGGTTTAGTTCCTGTCTGTTTCTTTGGGATGTCATTATCGAGGGGAATAGGTGCCGTCCTCACAGGAATGTGAGATTCTGTCTTTTTTCTAAGGTTTTTGTTTACTGGTTCCTCGTTGTCTTTTCTGGACACTTCAGGTGTCAGTACTTTGGAGGCAGGTTCACGTTTTGTGGCTTGTTGGTATTTTCCAGCATCACTATCCTTCTCTATGTCATGGATGGCAGTTGGAGATTTTTGACCTTTATTGCTTTCTTTAATTTCCTGAGTAACAGTGATATTGATATCTTTCCCTTTAATCTTTGCTTTGTCTTTGTCAGTTTCACTCAATAGTTTTTGAAGGGCCTCTGGAATGTTTTTGTTTGACAGCTTGTCTCCCGTATGTTTCGGGGCCTGAGATGAACCTGTGGCAGCTCCTTTGTCTTTGTCAACCTCCTTTTTTGTCTTTCCTTCCTCAAAGGCTTCAGATGCTTTTGTTGTTTTTCCTCCTGCAAAAAACTGATAAACAGGAAGTTTACTTTCCTGTAGTTTTTTTATTGAAGGTTTTGGCTGCACTGGCGGAGGGATTTTTGTTGGACTAGATTGACTTTGTTTCTGGGCTTCAGATTCAAACTTCATCCTCACAGAGCTGACTTTGGATGTGGACTTCACGTGAACAGGAGAGGAGGGTTCAGACTCACTTGTCTTCATCTGTTGTTTAATTTTATCGTCACTGAGACGGGAGAGCACACTTCGCTCAGGACTGTTTGGTAAACTAGAGCTTTTCTTTTCACTGACAGTGGTGCTACCAAACATTTTGCCAACAGAGGGCTCCCCGAGCTTGCTCTTCCCCCATTCCTCTCCTGCTGCCTTGGGCTTCTGCTGTGTTTTCTCCGGGCTACTGCAGGCTGAGCTAGGCCCAGACCTGGTTTCCCTTGGCTCTCTTCTCACGGGTTTTTTCTCAGGGGACTGCAGCTCATCATTAAGCTTCTCTGTTTTGTCACGGAAGAACTGCGATACCTCACTGAGTTTTTCTTCAGCTTCCTTCACAGTCTGGTCCACCCTGTCCTCATACAGCAGCTTATCCCTGCTCCTATCGTGTTTATCCTCTGTGAATCGCATCCAAACTGCATGTTTAGGGCTGCCCGGTTCTGTGGAGTAATGCAGCACTGTCACCTTATCAAACTGAGACTCATCCCTGTGTGAGGAGAATTTACCTGATTTAGGGGACCCATCTTTTGATGACTTATAAGTAAACTCTTTTTTGGGGCTTCCACGCTGCTGACTCACACTCTCCCCGGGGGTTTGGTGGCGGGTTTGGTCAGTCGCCACTGCTGAATCCTCTGTGTCAGAGTGAGACAGTGATGAGGTGTCTAGTTTCTCTGAGAGGAGCATTTTCTCAGCAAACCTGTATGACTCCCCTCGAATGTCTGATAGCTCGTCATCACAGTATTCTATGGAATGCTGGCTCAATAGTTTCAGGGCTTTATAGGAGTCATCGGCAATCAGCTGGGCAGAGCTTGGACGGCTGTCCTCCTCCTGAGACACTGGAGTGTTAACACGGGATGTTTCCAGGAAGGAGGGAAGGGATTCTTCGGCTGTAAGCTCCTCTTCTTCCTGTTGAGCCTCATCATAATCAGGAAGTTCCTTTATTCCACGGTCCCCTTTATAGACATAGAGCTCAGGGTGTTTCTTGGTCTCCCTGAAGAAAACCTCAGTTGGCTCTGCAGTGCAGTGCCCCTTTTCAATATGCACCTCTATGATCCTTTCCACTTTGGGTTTGGATTTAATGTCTTTGTCAAGGAATCTAGGAGTCAGCTCATCACCTTTGACAGAATCCTGGGCTGCTTTGTGTTCAAAAAGGCCGGCTAGTTCTTTAGATGGGTCCCTGCCTGACTGGAAAGCTTTCATAATGTCTCTAACTGACATACCTTCCTCTATCATCTCTGCCCCATCAGTGAGCTGAGGCTTGTGATAGACCATTCGAGTGGTAGTAGTAATATGAGTCTCCTCTTTGAGACACATGCTTTTGCCCACCATTGAGTCCTCTTCTGACATTTTTAGCTGTAAAGCTTTGACTTTGTCTTTGATGGAGCTAGGTGAGTCTGCATCTGGTTCGATACAAGGAATAGGAGATGCTGACTCCTCCATGAGTACAGGCTCACAAGGCTCATCAGGCTGCTCATAGCTCCTAATGTGGACCACTTCAGTCCTTGTCTCAGTGACACACGGGGGGATTGGAGAGTCTGCAAACAAAGGGTTAGGGCCTGTACTTTCTGCACTTTGAGGAGCAGAGGGAGTCTTCTCACTCCTGGTCTCAAACCCGCTGTCTGACAGGGGACTCTTATCCTGCTCATGAGACAAGTCCTCAGGTGATTCCAAAATAGTCTCAGTCCCCTGATATGATTCGGCAAGTTTGCTTAGGTCCTTCTCTGAGGGAGAGGTGCGCATGCCTGAGCCTGGCGGAGGCATTTTCAGCTTGTGCTCTTGCAATGCCATGGCCGGTTTGAGAACACGTTTCTGTTTCTCTTCCCCTTCCCTCTTTGCCTCCTCCTCATACCTACATTTCATCTCCGCCATTTTGGATAGAGAGCTAGCACCAATGTCATTTGCTAAATAATCAACTACTTTAGCCAAGTCAAAGTCTGCGCTAGGCCTAAATGGGAGTGTGTTTTCATCAAAAGGAGGGTGAAAGTCTGACAGGGCACTTCTCTGTGCCTCCTCAATCTCACCTTTGGAAAACTCCTCCCATTCATCCTCCGAGACGATCTCTTTAGCTGTCATGGCTTTACCTTCACTCAAGATATCCTTCTGTAATATCTCACTAACTTTCACTAAATCCTCTTTTACTTTCTCCACTAAAGTAAATGGCTCCTCGTCCTCTAGCTTGGACTCTTTAGGAGTACCTGAATGTGATGTTTGCACAGTTTTAGCTGCTGTCCGTGTGTCTGTCTGGAGGATAGCTGTCATTCTGATCAGATCCTCTTTCATGTCCGCTACGTCTCTTAGTATCTCCTGATTGGAAGTTGCAGTCGGGTGGATGATGGCTGGCGTGATGAACGGAGGGGATTTCAATTGGGATTTTATTTTCGATGAGGTTACACAAGAAGACAAAGAAGATGAGGAGGATGACGCACGGGAAGGATCAGGCAATGCCATTTTGAGAGACCCCGGCCCTGGTTTGACAGGAGTCTCTGGTAAGACGTTGACAAGGGAATACACGGGTACAGTCATTGTATTACATGAAGTGGTGGAGGTGGCAGCTGGCGATCTGAGAGCGCCATAAGAGCTAGCTGTTGCAGATCTACGTGAGGAGGACAGTGATTTAAATGTGCCATAGCCTGACACAGAGCATGAGTTTATGGCTTCATTTATGGCTGCACTGACGCTGGAGGTTGCAGCATGTGTGGTGGCCTGGATCCTCTCCTGAAGGCTGCTACTCCTCTCCGACAGGTGAGAAGAGGGAGACGAAGGTGTGGAGGAGGAGGATGGGTATTTAACAGGGGAGGCTGATCCATTCATCATGGACAATTCTGTGGTAATGGTGGTCTGTCCGGTTGAGGAGAGAGATGAGAGGGATGACCTCCCACCTCGGGATGCTAGTGTTGAATCTACAGAGGTTTTCATTGAGGACAGGCTGGAGATGGTTTTAACAGATGAGAGGGAAGATGCCCCCACATCTGTCGCTATTGTGGACCCCAGGGCAGTTTTAAAGGGCAGGCTAGAATTGTACATGTTGACAGTTGTCTTTGGTGAAGTAGGAGTAGAAATTGTAGCTGACGACCTATCTGGTACAGAGCCAGCAGCTAGTGAGTGGAGTGGGGAAGTCCTTGAAGTGTATGCCGAAGCAAGGCTTTTGATAGATGCAGGGTCTGTGCCAGGTTTGCAGGGGCTCCCAGAGGAAACCAGACTGGCAGAGCCCTGGATAGGGTACTGGCCCTGCTGAACAACAGTTTTAATGGGTGAAGCTGTAGTCCTATAAGACCTAATGTGGGATGGAGATACTGTGTCACTAACTGATTTAGCCGGGGAAGACAGGGTGGGTATTGGTGGTGGGGCTCCCAGGGTGGATCTGATGAATGTGGGAGAAGCAGGGGATGGGGGGGAGAGGGGCCAGGCGGACTTCAATGGAGAAGCAGCTGGCGAGCCTGCCGGTGAACCGGTAGCGTTGACGGAACCGCCCAGTCCGACGGGCCTTGTTTGGCCAGGGACGGTAATAGGAGCAGTCGACCATGGTGGGTAAGGTCTGGCTGGAAAGACAGGTTTGTGAGGGTAACCAGCAGGCAGTGTTCTTGCTGCTGCACTTCGCTCAACTGTTGTTTCTTCAGATGAAATAGTAGAAACAATGATGAAGAAATGGAACAAAAAACAAAGGAATGTGGAATAATAAAGGCAACAGAAAATGATTTTAGGTAAGAGGGAGGAAGAAAAAATATGAAAAAGAGAAGAGACCAGAGGGGGAAGAATTGGTCAGTGACACATCCTGGCATCAAGGAAGGAAAGCACAGTAGTTTTATGAGGTGCAGAGATGGGATACTTGAGTGTGGCTTGAGGATGGAGTTATAAAAGGCACAGTTGTGTTCCAGGGTGATTCATGATCCACCGATAACTCACAACAAGAACCCAAATGGATAATAAGCCAAACGAAGCACATACAGCTGCAACATAAAAAGACAATGGTAGAGAACTGACAACAGAAAAATGTCACGACAAATGCACCAAGATTAGACAAGACAAAAAAGACTTCTCTCTTTGGACTTCAGATGTGCTACAATCAGCATCTGGATTCTGTCTCTGATCTCAATCCGCTTTTGAAAGTGCCTTTTATCTGTTTGGTCTGAGAATTACATGTAAATAGTTTCCCCAAAGATAATTTGGACACTCTGATAAAACAGAGCCGTGGGCTGCAGAAGTTTCCATTTTCCGGTTATTATACCAAATATGCCAAAATGCTGCTTCCAAGACTATGGGTTTTGGCCGATGTTATCATGACATGCATAACCCTTGGTGACAAGCAGTGTGAAAACTGAAAAGAAGCACCTGAAACAAAGGCAAACTTGAGAACCCCTAACATGCATTTTTGTCCAACACAAAATGCTCCATCATCACAAAGCCAAAAAGAGCTTCAAACTCAGAGGGGACACACAGCAAATGAAAGGAAAAACAACCAGTTTTACTTTGACTTCCTTCCAAAATGCCTATTAACATTGTGTTGGTAAGTCAAAGAAAAGTTTGATGTTGCATTTGGACTTTTGAAACTCAGTTGTGGGAAACAATCAAACAAACCCTGAAGAAACACAATACAACTCACAAAGTGGGCAGGCACAGCACCGAAACTTAAAACGCACTCATTGACCCATGCATAAATATATACCATGTTGTAAACAAGCATGTGGACAGTGCATGTTATGTAGAATGAGAAATATGCATATATCACACATTAAGTATGACATATCTCTATAGTAACCACGCAGTTTACAGGTTAGTTGCTAATATTCTAATTTATCACGCAGTTGCTATTACTATTGTTATGATGACTTCCAAAAAGGTTTGTTATTGAAAATGTGACACTCACTTAGTGCAGGCTCGGCCAGATAGCTGTAGCGCTTACGTAAGGCTAGGGATGCAAAGGTATGACGTCGCTCTGGCTTTTCAGTCTGCAACAATAACAACAACACAAACACCTATCAGTGCTGGTCGCTCTGCATCCTACGCTGCTGCCAAATCAACAGCACTCAAACCTTATTTGACAGTCTGAATAACTTAGTAGTACTATAGAACACAAAGGCCATACTGTTCCTCACAGTCTCTCATGATTGTGTAATAAGGCAACAAATTCTCCTTTAAGACGTTTTTCATTGTATTGACTATTAATTTCCATCCAATTCCTGATTTCTTGAATGTTAATGATTATGATTTGTACTACTTACAAAAAACTTATTATGCAAAGCTAATAAAAGTCACATATTTGCTAAATTAGTTGCAAATTATGTTATTAGTCACAAATTAGGATAACTACAAACTCTAAATTATAATCATTATACGTGAAAAATAGTATTCAATCTTACACACTAATAATAATAATAATAACAATTTGAGGACCATTTATAATGTATATCTTAACTCTAAAGTCAGTTGTATCACAAAGGATACAGCGACAGGACAAGGATGGGACAAAAAATAAGTAGTTTTTCTTATGAATATACCATGCAAAACTGCACCACTACGGTTGGCTTTGAACAGGGAAAGCTCAGTGTAGCAGCGTAAAGAATGCGGCTATGGAGAGCAGAGCCACTACAGACTGAGAGCAGAGGCCAGCACATGGTAGGGGGCGTGTGGATTACCTCGTCCTCGGGATCTGATTCCATTTCCTGGTTCCCAAGATGCATTGCAGAAACAGGGGGAGTAACATAATGGAAAGCAGGGGGGGAAAAGAAACATCAGGGTGTGAAAAAGGAGTGATTGACAGAAGCAACAACTGAGAAGAGCAGAAGCCACCACAGCAAACAGCAAACTCGACAAAGAAAGAAAAGCAACCAAACACACACCAAAAAAAGAAAAAGAAATTATAAATGGCCAACACTCAGTAGCAGAAACAGCGAAAGAACACAAAGCCACAAAGTAAACCAGCCTGAACATCAAAAAGCCTCTTGCACAAAAGCCTGAAGCCAAAAGCATGACGTCCAAATCAAAATTGATTTGGTAGGTACAGAGTAAAACAGCCAATGACCAATATACACAGAGAGAAGCTTGAAACAGATAAAAGACACATTGGCGGCAGTTTGGCCAAAGGTTTTCTCTCTTACAGCTCTCGAGGTTATAAGCTACGGCCCTGACCGCCCTGACCGTGAGTTATGGTGGTGACGACAGAGAATGGAGCCGAGTTAGCGCCGCCTTACCTTCTTCAGCGTAGGCAGAGTGATGTTCAGGTTGCACACGGCGGTTTGTGGAAGGCCTTTGGCGCTCTTACACTCTTTGAGGAAAGTGAGACGACCACAGGGCTCCTGGCTGTTGTCTCTGACCTAAAGAGTCAACCAAACATTTTCTTACCTTATCTTTTTTGTACCTGGTAGCTTAATATAATCGTGTACTTCAACATTATACAATTAAGTGTTACTGTTCTGCCTTGTGTCCCTGTTATTAATCATTTCTTGGTCATTTACTGCTATGTTACCGTGTTGTCACTCATATCACTCGTGTCATCATTCATGTATTATACTATATAGCACTATACCACAGGGTACCGTCTTTCTAAGGGAGGGAGGGTATATACTTAGGGAGTGTTACACATAGGAGAGGACCTTGTTAGATTTAGACAGGTGACATGAAACATTACAGAAATAGGCAGAATTTCCTCTAGAGGCCATAACAAAGCAAAGCAGAACTTTCTCCGACATCACATCACTACATTCTTGTGCTTTTGTTTACCAACATATTACCAATATTTTGTCAGATGGACACTCGTTGAATAATAAATAATCTGAAAGCCCAGTTTGCAGACGTGATGGGAATGAGCTGCCCCGGGCCCTGCTGAGCCCTAATGGGTCAGTCTGTTGAAAAGTGGCATCTGATCTAGTTCATAGGAAAGAAGGTTAGTTTCCGCCATAACAGATAACCACATGATTCAGGATTGATTGATTGGGGGGGAACATGAAGTTAGTGGGTCAATCAATGAGGTTATGTAGCACAGGGGGGGGGGGACTTATGCCCTGTGGACGGGTTGATTCGTACTGAGAGCAGGACACAGAGACAACAGAGGTCAGAGCTCAAACAATAATGACCTAGCACTACATTATAACAGAAACTACAATAGATTTGTTGCTGTTTGTGTCCAGAACTTTCCAGGGACCTATTTTGCCTCATAATAATTTCAGGGGCATTTTGATTAACTTTCAGGTTTTTGCCATGTTGATTTCTGGCCAATTCCCCATCCACTACAAAACACCTTAATGTGAAGAACCATAACCTTAAAGAGAGGTGCTGTAGGTGTACAGTAGCTAAACCTGTGTTACCTTGACACAGAACGGCAAGCGGTTCTCCTTGAAGGCGTAGAAGTTGAGAACCAGCTGCTGGCCGGCTTTGGTCAGAGGGGCCAGGTTACCATAGCAATCCACATAAATAGGCCGACCCTCCAGAACCTGAAAGACGATCACAGCAGTAAAACTCATATACAACATCGAACTGCACGAATCTGTAGGTTTAATGAAATGTGTCTTCAATAGTTTAAAACAACTATTATTAGTTTAAAAAACAATCTATTCATGTCAAGGTGTGAAAGTAGTACATAACTAAACCAGGACCAGGATTAAAAGCTTATTCTGGTGCTGCACACTTCTAAGAAAATTACAACAATGCAGTTGCTAAATAACTCCTGAAACGTGTTGGACATCACAGATTAATGATCTATAGCAGTTAGAGCATCTGAAGGTGGAGTTTTCCCGTAACGTC
>CABFOS010039186.1:0-14460 GCA_900660315.1 Diretmoides pauciradiatus
GACGACTTTCACCGTAATACATTTTGATGCATTCATGTGCACCTAAGAAATTTGGCCACAACTTTCACCGTAATACATTGTGATGCATTCAAGTGCACCTAGGAAATGTGGCCACGACTTTCACCATAATACATTGTGATGCGTTCATGTGCACCTAGGAAATTTGGCCACGACTTTCACCATAATACATTGTGATACATTCATGTGCACCTAAGGAAATTTGGCCACGACTTTCACCGTAATACATTGTGATGCATTCATGTGCACCTAGGAAATTTGGCCACGACTTTCACCGTAATACATTGTGATGCATTCATGTGCACCTAGAACATTTGGCCACGACTTTCACCGTAATACATTGTGATGCATTCATGTGCACCTATAGGAAATTTGGCCACGACTTTCACCGTAATACATTGTGATGCATTCAAGTGCACCTAGGAAATGTGGCCACGACTTTCACCATAATACATTGTGATGCATTCATGTGCACCTAGGAAGTTTGTTGAATGTACCATTCAGGCTGGGAAATTCCAGTGTTAATTCCAGAGTTACACCCTTGGACAACTTTCAACATAATACATTGTGATGCATTAAAGTGCACCTAGGAAATTTGGCGACGACTTTCACCGTAATACATTGTGATACATTCATGTGCACCTAGAACATTTGGCCACGACTTTCACCGTAATACATTGTGATGCATTCATGTGCACCTAGGAACAGAAAACAGCTCTCCATGCGCCGAGAGGCACATACTACTGTAGGTTTTGACTTAGTCTTGTTTTTTTTGTACAAATAAATATGTGCTGCTATTATTAATCCCCTGATTCACACGTCGCTGCAATGAAATTCTAAATCACAAAATTCTATAACTGTCGATGAGTCTAATTTCACATTTTATCACATTTTGTTTTGCCTAAAAAGATGTAATTGATCAAAGTAGTAATGCAAAAGGGAAACAGGTTCTACTGTAACAAGATGTTGAGCCCAAAATATGCAAATTTCAGATGCTTCAAATTAGTAAACATATCTCTGAATCATTCGTATATGCATAATGTACGATTCAAAAAACACATCAGAAGTACTGTATTTTTGCAATTTAAGCATATATGTATTATCTAATTGTTATACAAAGAATTTAAAATAATAGAAGATAAAATTGAGGGACTTTTTATTTTTTAAAATGGGGTATAAGAAATAAATATTAACCATTTTGTAAACATTAAGGTGCACATTGGTGTATTAATGATCTAATATATCTACTCGATCTAATTTACCTCTGTAGATATGACAGAATCTGTAGATATAGTAGTAAGTTCAGGTGGCGTCGGTGTCACAGTCACACAACAGTTAACAACACTGATCTAAAGGTCTCCTGGAATAAGATGGAACAGATTTAGTTTATATAGAGAGTCACCATGTGAAGGTATATAACACACAGTTGATGAGCCATTACAAATCCAGTGCATATCATGGTAGTTTCTTCATTAGACAGATGTCACGGTTTTACACCGCTGATGGATGTGAGGTCCGTGGGTTGGTTATGGCGTCGCCGTAATGACCAACAGTGGGTGTGCACTGTTCCAGACCAGAGCTTTTGATTCCTCCTAAGATCCCACAGCGACATTACATTCCCCATCTGCAGAAGTTGTATCAAGGTCGCTCCGAATCACCGCCGCCGCCGCCATCAAAGGGCCGAGTTCAAACCTGATGCGTCCCCACGTCGAAGAACATAAATAAGCTCGGTTGACGAGCAGAGGGAGGGAAGGAAAGGAAAATATTTTCTCGCCCCTTAATGGAGTCGTCAACAATCACTTTTCAGCGGGGAGATGGAGTCGCGAGGCGGATGGCGGGTTTTGCGGTCTGAGGCAGAGGGGAAGCATCATTACCATAGAAAACATTACTGCCAACGACAGACATGCAGGCCATCAAAGATGATCATCTCATAAATTCCATGCACTGTATAATAGGCTGTCACTCTGAAGGCTGAAAGGGAAATAATGCCCCTGGCAGATTTTTATCTTCCACAGTGCTTCTGCTGATTACCACTAAATAGGCCTCAGCTTGTTTAGCTAATAGGCACCATAGATGTGAGACCACAACGCGGTGAGTCGCTTTTGATGGCTACTGTCCGAATCCATATGTCCCTTTCAATCACTCATGTCTTATCATTAAGTCAATGATTTGATGAGCAATTAAACAAGTGTGTTGTAAACAATCACTCAGGCAGCGTGATGTGATGTGTGGTGTGTCTAAGTAAGAGAGATTTAGGCCAAAATTGACGCCTGCAACTGCCTTTTGAATGGCAGCGGAAGGTAACTGCTTTAATCTGCCATTGACAAAGTCTCTGGGTGGACAATAACACACATATACACACACACAACCACACATAGACACACATGCATGCACACAGTGTGAATAACAAGACATTAGTTTAGATTAGGGTCTGGCCAATCTCAGAACCCAGAGTCTATTATCAATAGTGATAGTAGACTCTGTCCACTGATCAATGCCATCACTGTGTCTGAGTTATCTGAGTTATCCAGCAGATCCGTAGAACGACTTCCTCTTCCGGCCGCCGATCAATTAGTTTTTAGTTTTAGGATCATTTTTTATATCAAACTTTTGCCATATCCTGTAGGAAAGCAAGTTAACACATCACATTTGTCAAGCAAATATGTTAAACAAAGCAATCGGACAGCGATTTTCTCTTCCAGGGACCAGGCATCCGATTGCTTTGTTTAATGTATTTGCTTGACAAACGTGATGTGTTAACTTGTTTGCTGACAGGATATGGCAAAAGTTTGATATAAAAAATAACCGGAAAAACTAAATGACCGGCGGCCGGAAGAGGAAGTCATTCTTCAGATCCGCTGTCTAGACCAGATAACCCAGACACAGTGGGAGTCTACTATCATTATCAATAATAGACTCTGGGTTCCGAGATTGTATTGACAGAGATGAGTGACAAGACAAAAATAACTGAGCGTGTCTGTCCTGGATGTACAGTATTCTTTCTCTTTGTGTCACCTTTTAATTTATCTCCCTATATCCTTTATGTGCTGCAAATGACTCTGAATATCTGTCCTCTCCCTGACAGCAACAAAAGCAGAAAGGCTCGGGCCTTGTTTGCACTTCCCTGGCTCCTAGTGTACAGATAGACTCCGTTCTTGATGGATCGGTGGAAAATGCATGGCAACTTCACCATCTTTGTCAGTTCTACAGAGATGTAGCAGGATATATTTGGAAGTTGTAAATGGCCTTTCTGTCAGCGGAGTTGACGTCGAATAGACACTTCCCATACTGTCCTCGACTGCCTCGGAGAGCAGCTATCGCCTTCAAATTACTCTTACATATTAGGCATTTAGCTGACGTAGCTTATCTGGAGAGATTAACAAAGAGAGAACAAGCACAGAGTCTCGTTCAGCGTCTTGCTAAAGGACACTTTGACAGGAGGATTCGACCTGCACATTTCTGGTTAAGAGATAATTGCGAGGCCTGATGACAAACTTCCAGATATCTTCCAATTACAGATGTTTTGTGGAAAATATTCAATCGCATGTCCTATGACCAATCTATCCAAACATCCTGTTCTGGAGAGCCTGCGGTTGTGTCCCTCAGCGCTGATGTGAAACAGAAGTCTCCTTTTGACAGTGCTCAGTGAGTTGATAGTGAGCATAATGCATGCATGCATTTTGAATGAATGTATGGATGGTGAGGGGATGTGGGACTTCATCAGAGTTTCATCATTTCCTGGCAACATTTAGGGCGCATACTGTCCAGGACTGTCTCTACCCGCAGCATATCCCCATACGTACAGTACAGATTATGTGTGAGAATTGAAAACCTGAGCTGCTCTGCACCTTTAACACAAATAAAATGCTTTCAAAGGGTAATGGGATGTTGGGGTGAGTTGAAGAGACAAATTGATAGAACAGCAGCAGTGAATAGGTGCCATTGTACAGCAAAGCCTTGGAGAAGATAACTTCATCATGAAGCTTTCTCTCACCCTGCGGAGAGGGAATAATGGCTCCTATTGACAGACTTTATTTATAGTCACAGGAATGAAAGTCGATGAGAAGAGGAAAAAAAAACTTTAAACCAAGTATACTGAATTAAAAGGCTCTTGACCAGAACTAATAGATGTGAGATCCTTTTCCTTTTCCACTGAATAAGATCTTTATCTAGGATTATGAATGGAAATTATATAACCCTTAACAAAAAGTTTGCGGGTGAACTGAGCAGAAAGTGGTGGGTTGGTCGGAGAAACGCTGAGGAGGGATTACCTTTCTGTCAAATTCTATCATTCTATTACATTTGTTCATGTACTGTTTACTTCTCCGTCGTTGTGTGTATCATAACTGGGGGGAAAGTTTCAGCTTTCTGAGTTAAAAACAGTGAAACATTTAAATGAGCCGAATTCACAAAAATCTTCTTAAGAAAAAAATTAAGAAAGTTCTTAAGATAAATGATCAGAAGTTCGTAAGAATGTTCTTAACTGCAATTCTTGAAAAAAAACTTAAGAACTTCTCAAATATTATCTTACGAACATGTAGATTTTTTTCTTAAGAATAAAAATGTCAGATTTGCTTTGATTTTGAACTATTTTGATTATATTTTTCAAGTACAGTACAATTGACCATAAAAGCTCAATATTTTAGTAGTTTTTTTAAAGTATTATTACGTTTGTTTACTAATGTTTACTATTTTAGAACCCAAAGAATAATGTAAATAAAGCATCTTACCTTTCGGGACTTAAGACCAGTGTGAGTCTCTACTGACTTTAAGAGGTTATTTACCATGATTTTGTAGAAAAAACATTTCAAGAATTTGAATCCTTCTTAACTTTTTTCTTCAGATCGATGTTAAGAGAAAAGATCAGAACATTCTTAAGAACCTTTTTTGGGGAATACAACATTTTCTTACCTTTCTTAAGTAAGTACATAAGAAGAAAATAGCAGTTAAGAAGAAATGTCTTCTTCTTCTTAAGAATGTTTTGTGAGTTCAGTCTCTGATTCTTTGGAGACCATTTTACTTAGAAGCAGCTGAGAGTTTTCTGCCGTCCATGTGAACTGGGAGATGTGTCTGTTGAATGGAGGAACCCAACTGAGTGTTACCAAAAGAGACTCCCAGTAAAACTACCAGTGCCCCCTGACAGCCACAATGGCTTTAGCCAGTAATACATATGTTACTGTGACACCACATAATTACACTGCATGCCTGGAGTTATTCATTTTGAACATGTGACTGCTATTGTATGCAACTTTGAACAGCTGGGGAATGTAATTGTAAACTGAACTTCACTTAACAGCTGATGCCACACTTAACTCTAGACAGGCAGGTCAAAACTAGTGTGCGCATATGCTGAGAAAAGTTATTCCAACATGCACTGGATTCCTCAAAAACATGTGCCAGCTTCAGCCGCTCGCTGACACTCTCAAGGGCGTCGAATGCAGTTGCAGCTCCGTGTGTAAAAGGCGAGCTTGGGCAGCTGCCATTCTCAACTAAGCATCTAATTTTCCTGATATGGTGCTTACCTCGGGGCCCTAACCTGTAACATGGCGTATCAGCTTTCTGCCTGCTCCCAGGAGAGGGTGGGTGGTGAGGGAGAGCACTGCCATGAGCCCGCAGAGGGCCAGAAGAGCTCCTGGATCTGGGCAAGGTTCCAGCCCCCAGCACGCACACCAGCCCATCTTCCTACCCCCGGGGTATTCTCACTGATGGCTTGGACCGGCTTTTCACTGTGCCATGATGCTTTCATTAAGCTAGTTTATTCCCTGTTTCCACTGCTGGGCATCTCTCCCATCTGCGTTCACTCACAGTGGACATCGGCCAAGCTGCCGAGGCTCTGGAGGACATGGAGGCTGTATTTCAGCGAGGATGCACAGCGCTTTGACTACAAATCCCATTGCTCTCCCTATTATCTATCTCAGTTGTTGTGTGGTTAGGGTGTCTGCCCTGAAAATAGTGGGCTGTGGCTTGATATGTAGACAAAATATGACTCCTCGCCTTTTTTTCTTCTTCCAGCTCCACATTGTGAAGGAGGCCGACGCTATCCGAGCGGCTGCACCGGGCGAGATGCTGGCGGCTCAGTAGAAAAGGGGCACATGTGAACAACTTGTCCTGTTGTCATTATTAACCTTGCTACTATCAAATTCTCCTCGTCTAAGCACTTTGCACCATCCAAAACAAGTTATGTAATCAATCTTAATTGAGCATTGGAAAAAATCAAACCCACACATGTAGTTCAACCAACTCGGCTACATAAAAATGCAATGAAAAGAATTGGTTAAGGCAACAGTTAATGACAAACAACTGCAGAGGTGGTTGTTGCGGCGGGTGCATGACCTGCAGGTTTGGTTGCTGTGGGTGCGGGGTCGGTCTCTCCTGCGTTTGGAGCTCGTTGTTTCTTTGTCTTTTGTGTTTTGTGTCTTGTTTTTTGGATAGCAGTATTTAAAAAAAAGAAGTTTAGTTCTGTTTTTGGTTTTATCTTTCCTTCGTAGCGTATCGAGCACCAGAGTTTCCCGGTTGCCAGTGGCGATTCCAGAGTCTGTTGGGGCCCTATAGGCAGAAATTCCTATAGGGGGCCCCTCCAACCAGAGTTCATCACCATTATGTTAGAAATAATGTGACTGATGTGACAAAACAACAGGTATATATTATCATAAAGAATCTTTAGAGGGCATGTTATCAATTCAAGTGGAATACTGAACTTCCAGGTGATGCTGCTGCTTGTAGGGGGCGACGTCGTGTCGTCTTCATGTTGGGCAGGTGTTACCGTCTCGCCGGACGTGGACGTTGACGGATGACGGATCACAAATTTGAAACTTAGCGGTCACGTTTCAATAACAGTCTGGCTCCCGGCTCGACTGCTTCTTGGACGTTGCACAGGATAACGCCGCTAACGCAGATCTTCCAGAGAGCTAATAGCTCTGACGTTTCCTACTGAGATGTCATTGCAAATCGTCCATTGGTTAAAAAGTTTATCAGCCCTTGGGGGGGCAGTGTGGCCCCAATCAGTCGCCTGCCTTGCCTGTTCAGTAGCAGCGCCTCTGGTAGTTGCTAAGGTCGACTGTACTGTATGTGGCATTTACGGAGGTGAGATTTGCGGTTGTCACGGTAACACCTCCATGGGAACAGGACCTATCCTTGAGATGGAATTACCCTTAATTTAATGTATTATTCTTGATGAAGATGAGGATGATGATATATGTTTGTATATATATGAGCATTTTTAGAGCAACATGGTGAAGATTACCGCCACAAACTACGTCACTCTCAACCTTTTAAAGATCCATCTCAGTGTACAGTGCTGTACCAGTTGTTATGCACTTTTAGCCATTTCCTTACTTTTTTTATTTTATTTATCATTTTACAGGTTACCAATCCTTATTTCAGTCCTGTAGAGAACAATAACCAATCATGTTTGTTTTACCAGTGCAGTAATCAGCGTACATGAGGCATAGCACCGCTAAGACCGATTTCATTACTATACATTACATGAGATGTTTTTGACCAAACTAATGTGCCGGGCATGGAAAATCTGCTGCAGTGAGAGACAGAGGTTGTGTACAGTGCTGCCCACAAAGCAACAACTCCATAAACATCCTCGCATCTGGCTTGTGTTCCCATCTTAAGCCATTCTCAAATTCAATTACCAAGCCAACATTCTCTGAGCGCTGTTGAAGGGCCCATGATGGAGTGCTATGTACATGGCCCTGATTAGGGATTATGCATAGATGTGGCGAATGCCACTAGACCGTTGAACACTCCAGTATCATAAATCAAAACCACAACCATTTTCCAGAGCTCTCTTCATTTCTGGTCATTAGCAAAAAAACAACATCAAAAACATTTAACGACATGCAAATGAGTCTAATAGTGAGAATTATAGCATGTTGGTGCACATCAGCATTTCTGAGCCTTTATTCACTTTTTCAGCAATTCACTGCTAACAAATTCAAAAATTTACACACGTTCACATGTGGGTGTGAGTCTTCCACTGCTGACCACTGAGCTACTCGCTCCATGGTGGAGGATTAGGAGTCGTGTTGAAGAACATATAGACACTAACTGCCGAGGGACAGAGATCAGGATTCCCTCACGTCTCTTTCCTGCTACAGAGAAATGACTGTGACCTTCCAAGCTCTCCATCTCTAAGCTCCCGCTGTCCTCAAGTATGACTCCTCCAGTGATGTGTGGATCTACAGAGTGGGACTGACTGTATTACTATATTGTTACAGTTATTAGTTTATATCAATTTATCCATAGTTTATATCCATTGATTGCTTTAAAACTCAAATTGTGGAGCTGCTGACATCAGTATGTACATGATTTTAGGAGGAATTGTACATTACACATGGAGATAATGTGGAGCTGTTTTAATGTTTTTATTGTTTTAATGTTTTAATTTTAATTGAATTTGTGCCTTTTGTTCCTTTTTAACCCATCGATGTATTTGTATTATGTGTTGCTGTTGTTTTTTATTTGTATTCAGCTGTTGTATGCTGCTTTCCTGTCCAGAGCTCAGATGTGTTATCTCTGTGGTTAAATAAAGGTTTATTATTATTATATAACACTGGACAACAGTAACCAACCACTGCTCACTATAAAATCTGCTCTATGGTTTGGGAATGATGCGCTAAATGCATTTTATAGTGATGTAATGGTTCTTAACTGTATAACAGGACTGCTTATTTGGTACAAACTCGCTGTAGTGTCAGAGCGCTCGCCGCTTTGCAGCTTCCTTGTTGCAGATAAATTATTTGGAATTCAAATGCTGTTCACTTTCACATTTTTGTAAGTTGAGAGACACAGCATTGCCACAGTAATATGCCTACGTGGTTCAACATGACAATATTTGACAAAGAATAGGATATAATGCAGTGGTGCGGCACTAATGCGAGATAGACGTGATAGACGGGGGAGTAGATGCCTGATGGGGGAACTTCCATGAGGTCTGCCACTGTGCAGCTCATATCAGATTAAATCAGGAATGGTATTAGCATGCAAATTGAAAAAAAGGGGGCAGTATTTCTTTTGGTGCCTCTGCCACTGCTACTGTGACAATGTACAGTATCGTCCTTATCACAAACGCATGTGAGCTGTGGCTGTGGAGTACATGCTCTGGGGCATCTTGGGGAAGGTCTCGGCCGGTTTAGTCATAGGAGTCATTAAAATGTGGTGTTGGTCAGAACCTAAAATAGACTCAGGTACAGACATCGTTCTGACACAGCAGGAGAAAGAACATTACCTTTAATGCGTGAGAATGTGATGCACGCACACACACACACACACACACACATTTATGTGAGTCACGTCACACTAATTAAGCAACAGGGTGTGGAAGGCCGTCCATGTCCATATGGGGGTGTAAAACAAAGTCCCTATTTCCCCCATTAGGAGAGCACCTATGAATCTCTCCAAAAATGGGAAAACATTTTGTCAATGACCGAATCTCACTGTGAAATATGTGGTTCAGTTGGGGTTACATACCACACATTCACACATCTCAGTGCTTTGGATTCAGACTCAGGCTCGTGACCTTTGCTGCACGTCATCCTACTTTCCGTATACTTCTCCAGCCGCTCTTCGCAGAAATACCATAAAACAAAACTTGTATGAAGGAAAATTCGTCATATGATTGAAAGAGTTTTCACAACACAGACCAAAAAATACCTGTAATGCATTTTGTGAAGTTTAGAATTGGAATCCAGTGATTCCTTTTCAGAATACTCTCCCGTGTTGAAGCCATCACCACGAGTTAGTATGTACCAGTATGGAGTAATGTGGACATAGGGGCCATGTCAATTTAAATGCACATAAACGGAAAATTCTTCTGTTTTTCATGATGCAAACCTCAAGCAAACATCAAGCTAACTCGTTCTTTTTGGTGTGGGAACTTGTGGAATGGTCCTGTCAGTTATAATATAAGATGAGCCCCTTGCGTGGTTCTCATTTCTCAGCTCTTGAGTTGATTCATATTGGCTGAAAGGATATTTGTGGCAGCTCATACAGTATGTTCAAATCAGCAGACGAGTATGCATTATGACCTATGTTTAGCATAAAGCCCATGAGCTGCGGCTGTGCCTCGGCGTGCCAGGCTAAGTGGTGGCATACCGTACTATAGCTGTGTGTTCACCGCCAGTCATCAAGGTGTGCGTCGGTCTACGTCTTATGTACTGGTCAACCTCCTCCCTTTGAAGCAGCTCTTTTAAAGCAGTGTTTACCACCACTGCCGCCTAAAAAAAGCCCAATCACTTTGGGTTTTAGAGACATTTAAAGCTGAGTAATTGAAAACACTTGTCTGTGTGAACGGATGTGGGCACCACTCCAAAATGTATTCCTGAGATGCCTGGGCTGGAGACAGATCCAGATGGGTCTGAACTGAAACCAGATGGCTGGGTGAAGGGGAGCATAGCGTAGGTACCACAGACTGCATACACATTGACTCCTCCTAAGGTACAGGCATTGTGTGCGCGCAAATGCAAGCATGTGTTTGGTGGGTTTGATGTAACGATGACTGATATTCTCTCAAATCCAAAAGAGGCGTGAAACCTTGATGACGTAGTTCCAGGTCAAAAACCTTTCGAAGAGAGACCAATGAAGCAGCACTGACGACAAGCGCGTTAGTTACAGTAAATACCATTCAAACAATGCACATAAGAGAGAATACGATCAAAAATCACATAAAAGGTACATAATCGTTATATATCCTTATCCGTTGTGTCATTTTGGCACTTGAATGCCGCTGTAAGCACAATGCGCCGCTACTCTAAAGCAAATCATTTTGGGATTCCAGATTTTGTGGCATTTCAAGAACTCGAATTGAACTGAACCGCATCAGATCTGACTCGAACGATTGAACTGACAAATAGATTATTGTTAAAGTGGTAGTGTTCGAGATGCTCGTTTGTCTTGCTTGTTTTGGGGTTTTTGGAGGCGGGAACTTTGTTGCTAAGCGATAATTACTGTTGTGTTTCTGCACTGCACTGCCCAGAGATCGCCTGTCAATCAAACAGTGAGGCCGGTACTGGGACGTCTTTTTCCATTGCTTTTACTTCGCCTTCGTTCCGGCACGGTGGCTCTCGCTGCTCATGCTAACTATAGTTCATCTTCTATTTAAGATAGAAAGTCAGGACAGCTCAAGTCGTCTTTATGGCCGTCACAACCTCGGCCATGAAATTTGTTCTCTGCTTTTGACCCATCTTGGTCTGACCCATCTTGGTCTGTCCTTCCTCTGGGGGGCAGACAGGGGTAGCGCCCGGGTACCATCTCTCTTCCTCTTCGCTGGTCAGACGATGATCTTCCACATGTTTTTACAAACTCCACACAGAAAAGCTCTTTTTTATGAGATAATCCACCTGGGCACTATAGGCACCGAAGGCCTGGGTGCCAACAGCGACCCAGGCGGGAATCGAACCCAGGACCTTCTATCTGCGAGGTGACAGCACTACCACTGCAAACTAACCACCGTCGTCACTTCCTGTGCCTGAGAGGATTTTTCCCGGTAAAGACCGACCTGACACCCGGTATTTAGAACAGCAAAAGTAAAAGCTTTCATGAACTTGGTCTGAATCACTATTGTGTTTGCTCAATCAGTAATAGAGAGGAGGAAAACAGACAATTCCTTATGTGAAAATGTCACTGGTTGTTCCTTGAATAACACCATGTCTGGGAATGATAATGTACAGTAAGTCATTCATGGAGCTTTGGGAATTGCGGTGCCCTTTGGGGAATCTTGTGGCCTTGAGAGATAAATGCACTTCAAATGTACAGTATCTCCAACTCACGCAACAGGACAAACACAGGCCTCCAATGCAGTCACATCAAAACATAAAAATCCGTTTCCAATCAGGTTTAGCTGCCTGCGACAAAAAAACATGCAGCAGAACACTGCACAACAAGCAAGCTAAGAACGTTTCCCCCCCTTTGGTGTAACATGACTTTGGACTCCGCAACTCAAGAGAGGGGGACACTTTTATTTGATATTGTTGTCATTCCCGGAGGAAGAATTTGTCTTTTCACTTAAATCCACAGGGAGATCAAAGCGCAGGGAGAGCTACTGAACAGAGATTCAGTGTCTTGCTCAAGGACACTTCAGCAGCATGGAAGTTTGCTGCTTTGTGTGTTCACATGGTGAACCCTAACCCTTCACATGGTCCAGGGCCGTCCAGGTGAAGGTTGTTCTCCCTGCACACTACGCCACCTTACTGCTGTAAGGAGAGGAAATAATGACGCTGTGGGCACTGACCAATGATGAGACGGCTCGAAAACTCTGGTGAAGGAAACTCAGCAAGAGCAAAAGTCATAGTCTATGTACCACAGACTGCATACACATGGACTCCTCCTAAGGCATTGTGTATTTGGTTGGTGTGTGCGCGCAAATGCAAGCATGTGTTTGGTGGGTTTGATGTAACGATGACTGATATTCTCTCAAATCCAAAAGATGCGTGAAACCTTGATGACGTAGTTTCAGGTCAAAAACCTTTCGAAGAGAGACCAATGAAGCAGCACTGACGACAAGCGCACTAGTTACAGTAAATACCATTAAAACAATGCAAATACGAGAGAATACGATCAAAAATCACATAAAAGGTATATCATCATCATATATCCGTATCCATTGTGTCGTTTTGGCACTTGAATGCCACTGTAAGCACAATGTGCCGCTACTCTAAATCAAATATTTTTTGGATTCCATATTTTGTGGCATTTCAAGAACTGGAATTGAACTGAACCATAACTTTTTTTTTACTATACCAAGGATGGGAAAACATTATTCTCTCATGCAACAAATCTTACCCATAAAACTGGTTACACTGATAAATGTGTCAATGATCATGGCCAGATAGCAGAATCGTTTTGTCGTTTTGGAAGGCACCGCAGCCAATTTATTGAAGATGTGTGATTTATGATTGTAGTTTAACAGCTCCAGATCAAATTGCAGTATGTTGAAAGACTGTCACCACACTGACTGGTTTGAAGACATTTTTTCACTCTGTAATTTACAGTCTTAACTTCTGATACAAGAACTGAGAGCCATATATATATAAAAATGGATCAAAAGCTAAGCTAGTGTAATGGAGTAGATCCTCGTCAGTCCTCGAGTAGGTAACGAGTTGATCAGGTGAAACTCACTCCTCAAAGATAAAAGTCTGATAACAGCTCTGCCAAGGGCGCCGGTTCTCTTGGCGTAGCGGTTGTCGTGATGGTTTTCGGAGCTGGAGCCTATAGGGTTCGAATCTGACCTCCGCCCCTTTGGGTTTGTTACCATACCGGTCACAGTAAGTATATATGACTCATAGAGAGATTCATTGACTCGTTGATACAATAAGCTTCAGCAGCCATACATGTTAAAATGAAGATAGCAGTAAGTGTAAGTAAGTAAGTAAGTAAGTAAGTAAGTAAGTAAGTAAGTGTAAGGGTAAGTAAGGGTAAGGGTAAGTAAGTAAGTGTAAGGGTAAGTAAGTGTAAGGGTAAGTAAGTAAGTGTAAGGGTAAGTAAGTAAGTATAAGGGTAAGTAAGTAAGTGTAAGGGTAAGTAAGTAAGTGTAACGGTAAGTAAGTGTAAGGGTAAGTAAGTAAGTGTAAGGGTAAGTAAGTAAGTATAAGGGTAAGTAAGGAAGTGTAAGGGTAAGTAAGTAAGTGTAAGGGTAAGTAAGTAAGTGTAAGGGTAAGGGTAAGTAAGTAAGTGTAAGGGTAAGTACGTAAGTGTAAGTGTAAGTAAGTAAGTGTAAGGGTAAGTAAGTAAGTGTAAGTGTAAGTAAGTAAGTGTAAGGGTAAGTAAGTAAGTAAGGGTAAGGGTAAGTAAGTAAGTAAGTAAGTAAGTGTAAGGGTAAGTAAGTAAGTAAGGGTAAGGGTAAGTAAGTAAGTAAGTAAGTAAGTGTAAGGGTAAGTAAGTGTAAGGGTAAGTAAGTAAGTGTAAGGGTAAGTAAGTGAAGTGTAAGGGTTAGTAAGTAAGTGTAAGGGTAAGTAAGTAAGTGTAAGGGTAAGGGTAAGTAAGTAAGTGTAAGGGTAAGTACGTAAATGTAAAGGTAAGTAAGTAAGTGTAAGGGTAAGTAAGTAAGTGTAAAGGTAAGTAAGTAAGTGTAAGGGTAAGTAAGTAAGTGTAAGGGTAAGTAAGTAAGTGTAAGGGTAAGTAAGTAAGTGTAAGGGTAAGTAAGTAAGTGTAAGGGTAAGTAAGTAAGTGTAAGGGTAAGTAAGTAAGTGTAAGGGTAAGTAAGTAAGGTAAGTAAGTAAGTAAGTGTAAGGGTAAGTAAGTAAGTGTAAGGGTAAGTAAGTGTAAGGGTAAGTAAGTGTAAGGGTAAGTAAGTGTAAGGGTAAGTAAGTGTAAGTGTAAGGGTAAGTAAGTAAGTGTAAGGGTAAGTAAGTGTAAGTGTAAGTGTAAGTAAGTAAGTAAGTAAGTAAGTAAGTAAGTAAGTAAGTAAGTAAGTAAGTAAGTAAGTAAGTAAGTAAG
>CABFOS010039191.1:0-10927 GCA_900660315.1 Diretmoides pauciradiatus
TGTGGTCAATTATTACTCCCAGAAAGGTATTTTCATAAACTCTATCTAATCTGGTGTTATCACACAGTACTTCAATAGTTATGTTTTCTGGAATTTTTCGTTTCCCAAAAATCATAAATTTAGTTTTCTTTATATTAAGAGATAATTTATTTGAGTCAAACCACAGTTTCAGCTTAGCAAGCTCATTAGAAACAATCTTTAACAGTTGTTGGAGGTTCTCTCCTTCACAAAAAATATTTGTGTCATCAGCAAAAATGACAAATTTCAGAATATTAGAGGTATTGATAATATCATTAATATATAATATGAATAATTTTGGTCCTAATATTGATCCTTGTGGTACACCGCAGGTTATATTTAGAAGCGTTGACTTTTTCTCTCCCATCTGCACAAACTGTTGCCTATGTTCTAAGTAGCTTTTTATCCAACTGAGCCCTATTCCCCTAATCCCATACCGTTCAAGTTTTTGAAGCAAAATATTATGATTAATAGTATCAAAGGCCTTTTTAAGGTCAATGAATACACCTACTGCAAACTTCTTGTCGTCAATGCTTGTTGTTAGTTCTTCCACAAGGTCAATTAGAGCCAAAGATGTAGATCGATTTGGTCTGAAACCATATTGACTATCAGTTAATATCTCACACTTATCAATAAAACTGTCCAATCTAACAGCAAATAATTTCTCCAAGATTTAATTTAATAATCAAGATTATTCTGGTCAATATTGAGATCACCATAACAACAATCCCTGGAAATGGGGCTGGGTCTGCGGGAGATTATGCTCCTTTACTTTATGTTAAGAATAGTGTGTAGTCGCGGTAGTCGCCCCGTGTCTGTGCATTTGAGAGTGGCTGTTGCGCTCTGGTGGATTCGTGGCAGAACTGGAGTGATTTGATGACGTGTCCCCGCTGTATGTGTTTTGAGGTGCCTGATTGCGTCTAGACTATTCAGGGTACTGAACACAAAGCGAGCTCGTCCACGTCGCGAGGTGGGCTGGCTGATCCGAACACAAAGCGACCTCTGTGTGTCTAGACCTGTCACTTAATGCAGCCTGGCGTGATGACCGAGAACGCATTGAAAAGACAGGTGTAACTATGGCCTCATTGACTTTGGAAACATGCATTTATTGAACTTGCCTTTTGAACAGTAGATTTCCTTGAACTTTAAATATAATTCAACTGAAAAAAAAGATAAATAAATAAAATAAATATTTAAATAAATAACAAAAATAAATTACTGGTAGATAAAAATAAATAGGATCAACTATGTTGTAGTGCACTTCCTCAACCTACTGAAAACTACTTAACATATATTCAATATATAAAAATGATAAATAAAAATAAATTAGACAAAAAATAAGGGAGGAGAGATTGAAGCCCCCCCTCCCTCCGGAGGAGAGAGGAGAGTTGGGTACCCAGAGGCGTATGGGGGACGGCCGGTTGGGACGAGGCCCAGACAGGGTTAAAACACAATGCTGGGCCTCATTAAACTTTTCGTAAATTCTTTGTAAATTTCTTGTATATATATATGTGCGTACTAAAACACCACCATGGGATTCATGAAACATGTGGAAAGCCTCGATTTGTTCAAAGAACAGGTATATCCATGATGAAAGCCAAACATTCGTAAATTGGATGCGTATGCATGTTGAAGTTGATTTGCATACGTAAACTGAAGGGTTGTGTGTAAGTAAACTAGCCAAAAGTGGGAAAAGATGAACTGTGCAGACACAGAAGTGTTGCACTCATAAAAAGAAAAAACAGCGGAGTTTTCAAAAGCATAAGCAGAGGAGTCACAAGAACTCATAAAAGTAAAGCATGGTAAGAAATTATTAATGCTGTCAATGCCGTTTCAGCAGAAAAACACACTGTTGCTGGGGTAAAAAAGAAATGGTTCGATATGAAATTAGATTGCAAAAAAGTATAAGGAGAAGTAGGCGCATATTATCAGCCACCGGAGGACAGCGGGGCACTGTGGCGCCATCAGACATGGATCAGAGGATCCATCCCATAATAAGATGACTAGACACTGTCGGGTGTCCAGTCAGCATTGGAGTCAGACACAGATCCAGGCTGCATCTTCCATCAGATGATAGCACTGTAATTGTATTAGTAAGACGTTCAGTCTATGTGATAAACCCATTACAAGTCTGATAATCTGGTATCGTTATGAATACGGACAATTCAGCAAATACGCCTTTGCAGCCTATTTGGTCTTTTTTTCTACAAAGCCACTGAAAGATTTAGTTGTTAATGAGGTTTGGTTACTGGAATTGATTTTGCATAAAGAATAAGAAATTCTAAGAGCTTCCCTGCATGCTTCCAACCACAGATTTTGTTCGTATCTGGATTTGTTCAGTGGTACGAACAAGATTGATTAATCAGACTGCTTTACGCTATACGATCAAACCTGATTGTACTAACGTTTCATGAATGAGGCCCGATGCTCAAGGGTAACCGCCGACCGGTGGAGGACGACGGATGCGGACAGGCCGACAAGAGGTCCAGGCGACAACGGACGCCATGTTTCAGGAAACCCGCCCAGAGAAGCAAGCAGAGACAGGCCGAAGCCCGAGCGGCCCGAAGGCAACCCCAGCGAGAAACCCTCAGGGAGGGGCGAGAGTGCACCGCTGTAAAGGAAAGGGGTGCGCTGGACTTATAACACAAGACAAAACGAGAGCATCATTGCAAAACGGAACGCGGCACTATAAACGTTTTATCTCGATTATCTTGTTTTCATAATCGCTGGAGGCCAATATCGTAATTGAAAATAAAATTTGATGAATCGAGCAGCCCTACAACACAGTGATATTTTATCTCTAGTAATAAAAACCTTTACAATATGTAGTCTGTAAGTAAGTAAGTAAGCCTTTGAGAACTGTGGGGTCCATGGGCCAGGAGCCTGATTCCTGATTCCTTAGCGTGAGGCAGCTTGATGTACAAGTACACCCCCTGGACATGATGCTAGTATGTCGCAGGGACTTAACCCCAATCCAACCCTTGATGCTGAGTGCCAAGCAGGGAGGCATTGGGTACCATTTTTAACAGTCTTTGGTATGTAGTCTGTAGTTTAGTATAAATAGTCTACACTTTGACTGAGAAATCCGGATCAAAATGATTGTGATTTCAGCTAAGAGCAGGGTGGCACAGAGACTGTCGTTTTGAAGGACCAGCAACCAACAGTCCCCGGTGCAATTTTTCTCTCTGCAACCTCCACCACCACCAGCTCGTCACATCAAACCAGCGTTCTCTAACAAAGGCTCTTTTGTCTTCCTATGAGCCCCAACATAAGCCCTGAGCAGAGATGAGTAGAAATTGTTCCACTTTATGTACAGGATATAGGAATGGAAATAATATATATATATGCACCAATTGAGGTTTCAGGTCTCAAAACTATTAGTTCAAGTATTAGAATTAGTTCAAGTAGTATATATTGATATGGCATCATCCAAGTTCATCAAATAGATTCAAATAAGGTCTTCAGTAGTCAAAATGACTTAATAATAACAACAATAATAACAACAATTATAATAATAGCAAGGAAGGTAGAGAAGTAGTGATACTCACCTCTTCTACAGAGACCGGCAAGACTACACGGCTGAAAAAAGGAGAGCAAGAGAAAGATGGAGGGAGGGAGAAAGAGACAATAATAAGTTATAACAAAGTTCAACTCACTGAACTATTGATAGCACATAACATCCACTGGTGGCAATTCAGGGGTGAGTCATAAACCAGTGAGAGGCCACACACACAAATCCCAACAATATTTCATTTGTCTACCAATACTTAGTCCTATAGTATCTGTATCTTCAAGCCTTTGGTGAACCTCATCTCCCTGTAGATTGTTTTTAAAATAAGCACATTTTAATTTGTTAATGGCAGCCAATTTATACGATGGTTTATATAACAGTTAGTATAACTGTGAGGAAACAAAGAGGGGAGAAATGCCCCTTTAAAGCATTTAACTTTGGCAGACTATACGGCCATCCAACCAGTAGTCAGCATGTCAATGACATAAGTCTGTAATTTATTAAGAACAAGAAACAGATGTCTCCTTATAGGGTGACGGGTGTATAGGTGGGACTTTCTGATTGTGCCGTCTGCTCAGCTGAAAAGAGCAACGAAAATGTAGCTACACGACCACCAAAGGTGTGTCAGTTGAGCTGGAGGGGGTGTTTCAGTGATTATAGTGCAACTGGAGGGGGTGTTTCAGTGATTATAGTGTTCTTAAATCAACCAATGACCCAGAATAAAAACCATAACCAACTCATAAACACTGACAGTGTTAATACATCTTTGCAATTTTAGTGTTTGTATTCCACCATATGTCTATGATCATGTGGCTACAAGGCAAGAGCAGAATATCTGGCTTTTATTTTGTTATGCTCGTTTTTGGTTTTGGGCGGATAGTCCCTATTCGAAAGTCTATTGATTTCTGTCCAGTGACGTGACAGGCTGGCTTGAATTTAAGATGTAAGTACATTGACTACAATGTGCTCAAATCAATCACATCGAGTGAATAATACATTTTAAGACAGCCTAAAGGATCCAGTAATTAAGACATTACAAGACAATATATTAATAAGTGACTCAGCAGCCTGGCTCTGTGTGTGTATTCATTAGTTTGTGTGCAACGCTTTCTGCAATGCGCAATGCTTTGGGGAATTACGGTATGCACCGTTTAGGCAGTGCAGAGGTTTAGGCAGTGCAGAGCCCCAAGAGCCCTGCATGAGGGAAATACTGTGTGCGCTCGTATACCAGGCAGTATGGTACAAGTCCAACAGGTATCAACCAGCTGGAGTCTGGTGTGCTGAACATCCACGTACCACAAAGAAGCTCAGTGGTTTTTAACTGTAGTGGCTACGTCACTTCATGACAGATATTTTGTTTAGTGATGCTCTTAGTTACCACAGCACTTTGGTGTTAACAGGTGGAGTTTTTAATGTCCATGTAGTTTCCCTCTAATCATACATACCCCCACCCCTCCACATGAACACCTACAAAGCGCTAGTGCATTTGTTGATGTTACAACTTAATTATGGAAAGGAGGGCGAGGGAGATAGCAGCTTTCTTTGCCAAGAGAATGAGGCAAGAGGAAGAGGAGGAAGAGGGGTGATGTTCCTTATTAGAACTGGGTTTTTACTGCAACAGCTGTGACAATGTCATATATTAAAGTCCAATGGGAGAATTCTTTGTTGAAAATCCATCAGTACAGCAGGAATAGATGGATATATAATTATAATAAATGCTGTAGACCATGTAACCTACAAGTCCGGGGAGGTTTGATATGAGACATTTCTAAAACTTACATATGCAAAAAAAAAAAAAAATCCACATTAAAATGGTACACAAATGCAATGCAAAACATGAGATTTACATTTCACAAATACTTAACATGAAAATGTGCCTGTACCTAAGCCAATTAGCAAGTGTACATATGCACAATTTGAAGTCTATGATATTGTCAGATAATAACATTGATCAGATTAAAAGGATTACAAATCACACAGCAACACAGAACACAAAGGAGGAGGACAATGTGCACAAATGCTGCCAACTACTGTGAGGCTTATCTAGGCAATTTACTCCGCAGGCCCTGGTACCAGTATTGTAACATTTCACAATACTTCTCAGAATCACTAATGTCTACATTAATGAAACACCACTGGAAAGTGTTGTACGGCTACAGCCCAATATTCATATACTACTGATAGTACTGAATTGCTTCTTTTTGAATCTTTAACACTTGATCAGTAAAAGATCAAACTAAACAGGTAATTAAATTATTCATTCTTGTCCTGTTGACATATAGTAGTATATGAATGTATATTATGAATGAAACGTCAGTGAGTCCTGAATAAAAAATTGATTCAGAAATAGGTGAACACAAACAAAATTACAGGCTAACAGCTACACAATGTCCAACCACTCATAGGTTTTGTTCGTACCACCGAACAAATCCAGATACAAACAGATTGATGAATCAGACCGTGTTCGTAGAAATGTTCATACTAACTTTCATTTTCTTTCAAAAAAGAAAATCTAAATCAAAACTATCTGCATGACATAGAGTTGATCGTTTTTGGGCTGGACTGTAGGCACAGCACCATACATTAGCCTGATGTTTAACATATTAACTTACTGTTAACATGTTTGATGCGCACATGCCTAGTCTTGTTAAATCATTTTCCATACTTGTGGCTAAACGATTGTTATTTTCCAGCAGCAAGTGTTTTACTGAAAATGGATTTTAAGCTGGTCATGACAATTATAATTTATTTTCTAAGCAAAATACTAGCTTGTAGTAGCTTGTAGTGTTAGCTATCTAACTGCATCCATCAAGAGGTTTATCAAGAACTTGATTAACCCCCCAGAAACCAATATATTTTGACTAGAGTGTCAACAATGCACAGAGATATCAGGAAGAGACTTCCAAAGGGTTAAATTCTTTCATGGCTTTAATAAAGATAAACTAGTGCTGTGACACAATGAGTCACATTTTCAGAGATTTGGCTGAATGTTGGCACTGCCATTCACTAAACAAGTAAAAATGTAGTACCACTGGGAGGAAAACACTGGCAAAATGCACCCTAGAGTGCAGTGTTAGTGGTTTTGGCACACAATAAAGTGCTCTTTTTGTACCAGAAAGAAATTAACATGTTGCCTTTGGCAATGATTGATGCAAAATGTATTGAAGCTTCCATCACCTGTGGTTTTGAGAGGGACTGACTGAGTACAGTGACCATATTATAGTGGAACCCTAGCTCAAACCCTGCCCACAATTATTAGTTTTACAGTGTCCAAAGTTGTTTGTTTAATTCCGCCCTATTTCCATGGAGCAAATATTCTGTTTGTAACAATTGCCATGTCATCAATAATCATAATCCATATACAAAACATGCCATCCCATTTCAATGCCAGTATGGGATGTAATGCCAGTAATGTTGGGAACAACATTGGTTTTGCAGTATGTGTTGAAAACTAGTATGGCAATGAAAACTTACTACCATATAGTGGGTTCACATGTCAACCTGTTTATTTTGTTTTTCACCATGCCACATTTTATTTTTGTCCATGTTGCTGCGACGCCAATATTGCATCAAAACAAATTTTGATTCCAGTCCCTGTGTCCCTTTGCTCTTTCTGTACAGCTTATCTGGTGTTCATACAAGTTAAAAACACCTTGAAACCAGCTCTTCCTATTTTCCTCTAACGTTCAAGGTAGATTTCTGTCAGTGGTCTTCAAAGTCGCACAAGGGAAATTTGCAACACATCCTGTGCTGGCAAAAAGGGGAAGAATTATTTGAGACCTAATGTATTAGTGTGTAACTTCTAACATGAGAGAATGTGACAATGAGAAAATCTATGCGCTTGAACCCCTAACTACTACAATGAGATGAGCAGATGCCAACAAGGATCCAATTCACTTTGACCCACAATAGATCGAATCAATCCAGAATAAGCCGTTACCACCAATAATGCCTTGGCAAAACCAGTTACCAGTTTTTAGGCTTTAATAGAGGACCTGACAATATCAATGTAAAAGAGAACAGAACCCCATAAAACAGTTTTTACAACAGTGTATAAACACAACTGGAGATGTTATGCGAACAGGCACATAGTTTGAAATAAAATGACACGCCACTGTGTTGGTTGTGCATGTCTCACTCCCTAGAAGGCCAAATCTCACCTGTGCACTGGCCACCAATCACCCCTGCGTAGTTAGCAAAGCCTAGACAATCCCATTTATGCATCACAGCAAACCAGGGCAGGGAAATTATACGTTATCAGACAGACAAAGAGCTGTGCACACAAGCAGCTAGAGAAGATGCATCAAGCTAACAGGGTTTGAGCCACGACAAAGGTCATTAACCTGGACTCATCTAGGGGGTGAATAGTAAATTATCTCTGCAGCACACACTAATGAATATGTTGTCTAGTGAGATATACTGTATTACCACTGACATTCAATAAATTAATCAAGAAATTGTCTACAATAAGTGAGTAATATGCCCTCTGTGGATTCCTAGGAATTGTTTGGAATTTTCTGATGATAACACTGGTACCTACTGATAACAGTCCTTTGTGTAAATGGAAGCACTTCAACCTTACCACTGCATACATACCCTCACTGACCAAAACAAAAGCAATCAATTCTCAAACACTCCTTATGCAACAAGTCAGTAAGGAGCTGTATATTTATGATAGGATCTGCAGAAATTACGCATAGCCATGTGACTCGACTTCTATAATGATGTTACTAGTCTAGAAACATGCAAAGTGCAACATAGCTGAAAGTGAAACACAGTAATGGCAAGGGATCAGCCTGGGCTGCACTCCAGGGATTTGAACTATAGATTATCATCATCATCATCTCATCATCATCAAGGCCAATTATTGCTCATGAGCATTAGCAAGGCTTTTTCTGAGAGACCAGATGATCATCATAAGTATCCCTCTGCGCTGTTAGCTAACTGCTTAGCTAACAATATACCTACGGAAGACAACATAAAGCTACACCAAATGTACGTCCTATTTATATCAGTCAGCTAAACTTGGACATTGTTAGTAAAACAGACAAACAGCTTATAACATTAGTAGCATCCTGCCACTACAGTGGCACAGCATAGGTACAAACACAACGTTAGCCTGGTTAGAGCTCTATATAATGGAAACACATTATGAACTACCTGTGCTTTGCCTTTATTAGGCTCAACCCTGCACACAATCCTGGTTCTGAGAAATGGAAAGGAGGTATATATGGGTTAGTAGGGCTAGACTAGTTGCCGCAATAGCGATAGTCCACATAACAAACATTAAATAAGGTAAATTGCCCTTTAACTACTTGTCTAGGAGAAATGTGGCCAACTAGGCATCAGTTTTAATTCCTTTGGTCTGGCTCAGGGTTGTCAAGCTTTCATTCATCATAGCAATACCTGCCAGGGGTAAAATAAAGTAGAGGAGGCTAGACTAATGTTGGTATAGGGGACTGGGTAGCTTTTCGGCTGGTGGCTAACATACATAACAATTACGTTCCCTTAGTTAGCCCGTTCTTAGATAACACAGCTAAAATTAAGCTAAACAAACTGGAAAAGGTCTGTCTAACTTTACTGTCTACAGCAAGGTAGTAAACTAGGAAGTATGGCCATCGATGGCTGTTAGGGCTGGATGCCACGGAACTCACAATATGTTTTTTTTATTTCAATACTACGGGGGAAAATACATAATTTGATACTTTAACAGAATCAATATTAAATGACAAAAAAATTGCAGTGAATTGATACTGAACCTCTTTACTGTAAACCTCTGTAAAATGTCAACAAATACACTAATAAGTAGACTAAGTTCCATCAGATTTTACTTTCAGGCAGTGTCTACTCAGGTGTCTGAATAAATTTATTGTGTTACCACAGTATTTCCATAGCAAATATCAAAGCTTACATGACTTTAATTTAGTTTGATTTGCCTTTTGAATGATAAATGTGCCCAAACATCTGCCTTGACATTTGCTGGAGCTGGCCTGGTTTATTGGCACGTGGCATTACTGTTGAACAAATGTTGTTTGGTTAAGTGGGGCCTCTGTAGTACTCAAAGTTGCACTGAAATGATCAGTAAGTGAGACCTACAGGAGTGGAGGTCTTGATGCAGAGCCTGCATATTGAGTTGGACTCAATATTGCATTTTTATTTGGAGAGATTGCTAATGATGGCTGAAAAATCTATCAAACCTGTGAGACAATACTTTTTTTTTGACTGTGATTAGTGCGATATTCAAAACAAGATCTGTGAATGTTTCAAATGAAAACCCAACCATTCAGCAGAGTGGAACCTACAGTAGCAAAGTAGAAGGGCCAGCTCTGGCTAGTTACGTTAACTACTAACGTTAGAGGATAATGATAAAGCCCTGGTCAACTGGAATCTGGGCTAGTCAGGTCTAATATACATCAGTAAGATTCACAACTCCACTTGCTCAACTCTTAATAAGCTGCATATAATTCATTAAGAGGAATAGATCTCACATAAAATGGCATAAATCAGCCATGTGCTGGAAAGGTTAGTAAGGAAAATTACTCAAATACACAAAGTTAAGGAAAAGGAAGAAGATAAAGTAGGAAATGCACGTGTTCTGTCATCCCTACCTGTAGACACAGAGAAACATTTGGAATTTGGAAAATAATTATGTTAATTTATTAATCAAAAATTTGCCAGATTAATTGATTACCAAAATAATCCTTAGTTTCAGTCCTAATAACCAACACTGCTCCCAGTAGACCACACACAACAACTGAAAAACTCAACTATGTGCATTGTGCAATACCAATATATACACTGCAATAGCAATATTTCCTATGTGCAATAATGTGAATCCTACCGTATTTATCTATCACATCTGTTTACTTATTTTTCATTAGAATTATTATATCTTGCTTTTATTGATGCTTCTTGCTATCCTCTTTGCTGCTGTAACACTGTAAACTTCCCTGCTGTGGGATTAATAAAGGATTATTATCTTATCTTAATACTGTAACGCATGATGTTGCTCTGCCAATCACTGACAGAAGTTGGCTTTGGCTGTGAGAAGAGTGACAATAGATGGGATTTCTCTGGCACTACATTTAACTTCAAGTAAAAGTACTGAAAGTTGGTACCACAGAGCATAACATCCTGTATACACACCTAAACAGCAGTGAATTTCCATACCCATCCCTAAACCCAGCAATAGTCAGTTTAAACTGTACTGCAGTTTCTGCTGCCTATGATTTTGAAGGGGGTCAACTGAACACACTGGCAAATTTCTACAGCGACATTTTAATTAATTTTATATTTAAGGGGGACATTGGGGGAATGACGTAGCCTAGATCAAACCTTGGTCTAGAAGAGCAGACCCATCTAGCAGGTTACTTTGGGTTAGACTGGAGACTATACCCT
>CABFOS010039192.1:0-11247 GCA_900660315.1 Diretmoides pauciradiatus
ATAAACAATGCTATAAATACAATTTCAAGGAGTTTCCAGTACTTTATACAAAATTCAAGCACTTTTCAGACCTTGAAAACGCAACATTGAAATTCAAGCATTTTCAAGGATTTCCAGCACCCGTAGGCACCCTGATTATTACCACCAGCACAAACTGAATCTCAATTCAGCGAGACGTTTCTGAACTAGATTTCTAGCCCCATATTGAATAGGAATGGTCTAAACACTGTTGTTTCTTACCTGTCTGTGGGGTCAGAGTCATTCCCCTCATCCTCCAAGGGCCCGGCCATGGCCTCCACCAGCTGGGAGCTGCCGTCGTACACGCGGTAGACCACCGGCTGCAGCTGGTGAGCGTACCACTTGGGCTTGTCTCCGATTAAGGAGGGGTCGTACACGTCTGAAATACACATTTGCAGACACATAGCACGGCGCCGCTTACTAGGATGCAAATTCAGATAAAACGCTTTGATTGCAGTGTTTCCCGCAGCCATTTTCAAAAGAAAATGAATACACTTTTCTGAAATAAGACCTCAGAAACCTTCAGGTAGAGAAGAAAAAAGGCAGAGACGCTGCAATATGTGTGACTAGTGTTGTGACTAGTGTTTAGACCTAGTTAAAACCTGAGACGTCAGGATCTGTCACAGCTCAGCAGATGACAGTGGTTGATTGGTTGTCTACCTGTCGCGCCGCGGTAATTAACCGAAGTAGCAGGACGCGATGTCGGGAAAAACGAGCTCGCGAGCATCTAAACTACTTCCCGTTTCCAGACTTTCACAGTAAAAGCCTGTAAATAAAACATCTATGTCTGTAGCTTGAACCAAGTATTCTAGAGTTCTCATGACGTGTCATTACTACAAACACTATGGGCCAAATCCACAAAGAACGGATTGCTCCTGGCAATTAGCTCAAAGTTAATACAGAGACTGCTAAAGCAATCTGCACCAGTTTAGCATGGTATCCACAAAAGAGGTTGCTCCAATGATATGCCCGGGCAAACACACCCACAAATTAGCCACCTGTCTGCACTTTGCACCAATGATTGAAATTAGCCATGTGGCAGCCTATATATTGTCTTGTGCCAAGAACACAATATCAACGACAATGGCAGAGAGAGAGTGCAAATTAAAATTTTCTGAAATTTTATGAGTTGCATGTCCTCAAAGCACATTCATATCAGGCCATTTCTGAAAAGAGTCGGTTTGTCGCTAATTCACGACAAAATAGGCCTTAAGAGGTTTATCATCCAATTTGTCCGGTTAATACCTGCTTTTCAAAAGTGGTATTTGCACCTCTCTAACTGTGTGTGGCAATTAGCTCATGGTGTTTGTGGATTACACGCAAGGCTTCCTTGGGGCAATTTGCAATCCTTTTGTGGATTTGGCCCTATAATTGTAAATAGCAAACATTTCACAACAGGCGCAGGGGATACACCCCCCTCAACATTTATAACATGTGCATTTGCCCCCCCCAGTAAAAACATGAAAGAAGCAGAGGACTTTTATTTTGGAAAACCGCTATAACGTTACTCAGGCGCAACAACGCCTCCGACAGGGGCCGGTCTTTTTTCTTCAGCACTTTTTTACTCCCAAAATATGAATATGAATTATGAGCTCATTATGTGTGTTGATCAGCAGGGACAATATGAAATGAGAAAAGTTGATCTAAAGGAGAACAAATATTTGAAAGTAATCCAGAATGCCCGAGAGCCTTACTGCATTATATTCCGTTATATTTTGAATTGTCACCTGCTGCCTGAATTTTGTGTTTTCCTTTACATAAATAAAGACATTTCCACACCTCACACCCCTGGTCCAGGCTGCTGCCTCCTCCCTTCCCCCGCTAACCAATTTTTCTGCGGGAAAGCCTGGATTGCAATTATCTTGTATGGGGCCTTACTGTTATGTATCCTCTGGAAGGCCAGGTTGCCGGGGTTGAGAGCCCACTCTCCATAAAACTCCACTGCCTGGGTGTGAGAGAGTTTATCTGCAAACCCGGAGCGCCGGGGTCGAGATGCCAGGAAGGACGACGCCTGGAAGGCCACCACGGGCCGTGGGAAGAGGCGCAATGTGCGAGTGTGCATCTGGAAACCCTGGAGAACATTTGGGGAGTTGAAGAACCGTACCATGGCCACCCTGTAAGGCAATGCAGAGATATTTGGAGTTAATACGTGTTTTAATTTGGGAAGAAACAGGTTCGTTTGTTAAACGTGAGTACTTTGACCTTTAAGAGTGCTTTACATCTTGAAGAGACAGTATGTTTACATGCACACAATATTCCGTATTTTGCCCTTTTTCTGAAAAAGACAATATTCCTACTAAGCTGTTTACATGACTAATGAAAATGAATATTCCACTAATATTCCTGTTTACATGCTGCCGTGCAAACTCCGATTAACGTAAAACGCCTCCATGACGTACGTCCTCCTACGACAAACTGTCGCTAGCTGGTTTGTTTCATCCATGGTTTCTTTACAAGCTGACCGTAATCAGACAAGAGGTAATCAGGCGATAAAACCCCCAATTGAGACACATATTCTGAATGTACTGTATAGATTCTCCTAAAACCTCAATAATATCGGCATATCCCACATGTCTTAATCGGAAAACGCCAGAATTCTGAATATCCAAACAGAATATGCTGTTTACATGACCGTATCAAATTCAGAATACTGTCATATTCAGAATAATAGTGGAATATTGGTGTGCATGTAAACATACCCAATGAGAAACGTACTAAACGGACAGTGGAAAGAGACATCAAGACTTGCCTAGTGGCTACGTCTACAGAATCCACATCGTTGCCATAAATGAGGGGGTTGAACTCGGTGGAGGACGGGGAAGCTTTCTCTCGCCCGGGGGGGAGCAGGGGCATCTCCTGGCCCTCGTGGAACTTCTCCAGGTTCAGGATGGGCTGGGTGTTCAGACTCATACTGGCCAAGGCCTAGGACAGGTGACGATGACACACGTTTAAAACACAGCAATGGCGCAAGAGAGAAGGCACTTGATGGACCACTCCCACTATTGGCATCAACAGTAGTTCATTATAAATTGTTAAACTTATTGCTTGTCCTCCTGTACAGGAAGACTAACAACTATGTCGCCCTGCCGCCCACAGAGTGCAACAGAAGGGTGCTAGTGTCAAGTGGGAGATGAGAAACGGTGAATTAGCACCTGCACCAATTTCCACCTTCAAATTTATGGAAGTAGTGCCAAATGTCCTCAATGAAACGCGGCATGTTGAATTACGTGCATTGAATAAAAACATAGCGCATTTACCATGCTTGAATTTTTCTGTTGTTGAATTAAAATACCATCTTCATTATTCGGCAGATAATATTCAACCCATTATTTTACAACCTCACAAATTCAGGTTGAAATAATTCAGGTTGGAATTCAGGTTGAAATTCAGGTCGAAATTTATCGAGCTAAATCCAGGACAAAAGGTTTGATCATTTGAAAAAAAAGAAAAAAGATATTTGATATTGAACTTTGAAAACTACAACAATGTATTCAAACTAAACATAAGCGTAGGAAAAGTTTTTTCAGGTTGAATATAATTTTGATTCAGTTCTGGAATTATTTTGAATAAATTACTTTAATTTTTCACTTTCATATATATTTTGATATTTGAGGTCAACCTGAAATACGATTCAACCTGAATTTTGACCTGAATTTCAACCTGAATTTGTGCGATTGAAAAATAATGGGTTGAATATTATCTGCCGAATAATAAAGATGGTATTTAATTCAACAACAGAAAGATTCAGGCATCGTAAATGCGCTATGTTGTTATTCAAAGCACGTAATTCAACATGCCATGTTTGAGGACATTTGGCACTATTATACTACCATACAATTTCAACACACTTTGATTATGTCACTTATGGGTTCTGTGCGTGTTGATGCCTGCTGTGGGAGTGTCGCTTTGGAGAGGAGGAGGAGGAGCAAAAGGGAAGTGAGTCACATGGTTTGCTTGAAGGGAACTGCTGCAGACTTTGAGTTTCGCTTAGCATGATGGGAACATTTAGTTGCTAGCTCTGGATGAATGTAACTGTGATTAGCTTCATCGTATCTTGATTTGGTTACAAGAACACTCGCTGATGCCAAGATAGATGCAACGCACATTCAAGTCATGCTCAAGCCAGAGCTAAGCGGTGTCTACACAACTGACCTATACAACGTTATTCTGCGCCAATGTTATGCATGTTGTTTTAACTCTTGAGAATAGAGAAATAACACAGTAGTGACAAGCAAAATAATGTGAGAGAATGTATATATCCGTGCAGGGGCATTACACATTCCACAGGAGGAGAGATGAGGAACCTTATTGTCAGAGGAGAAGATCTGCTTTTGGGTGATCACGGTCAATCTAACCAGACACTAGGAAGGGGGATAAGAGAATCACATGAAGGCCTGGGATGACAACTCATGACTGAAACTGAAACAACACAAGGCGGAAGGAAGGGTCAAGACCACGGCCCTTTCCCTTTTTCTTTTTCTCCTTTCAACAGTACTTCCCTAGCCCTAGTTTCTTTCTGCTGACAGAAAGAAAAGAGTATATTTTGGGGCCATATTAGCTGCAGTGAAGTGATTCCAACTTCACGGAAACAATTACGCTGAAGTTGTTTGAATTAATTTGTGCAATGAAAGAGATAAATAGCCTCGAAGCAATGCCGACGAGCTCATCTCGCTGTCTCATCATCTCAAGAATTCACTGAAGAGAGGAGATAAGAAAAGACATTTCTGTTGTTTGTTTTGAAAAGTGATGGATGGCCAACAGAGAGAGATTGGAAGAGAGAGAGTAGATGAGAGATGTTTTCGGTGCTAAACAACTGAAAGACACAGTGACAACAATACAGACAATGTAACACCAAAATAAAAAAAGTAATGGACGTCACCTGCACAATTCAGCCACTAAGAGACACTGAAGGCCTGAAGGCCATCCATGGTGACCAGCTGGGACAGACCAGTGGTGACAATGGGATGGAGATGACAGACACATACAGAAGAGCAGATCTTTGGAGAAAAACTAAGAAAATACTTGCAGACTTAAAACATCTAGAGCCAAATTAACTTTCCTAACTTTTAACTCCTCATTGTTATCAGTCTAGTGTTGGGTGAGCTGAAGTAAACGTCACCGTGTTTGTAAAAGGATCTGAAATTGACTGCTAGTTGGGACTGATTTCACTTTGTTGTCTCGTATTAAGTGCAAGTATTTTCAGTGACTCTCACATCAGCAGCGTTCTGCTTTGGCATTGCAGATATGTTGTAGTTCACCATCAGTTAACCATCTTCAGTCAGATCTTTACCATTCACACATATTCATGTTTCAAATATACAACAGCTAAACTGAGGTTTTACACACTCCTACCGACCAGCCCTCCATCACACATAGGGAGAGGAGCTAATCACACACAGCTACTGAACCGGTTCTGATTCAAGGTCTAACAGGATTCCAACATAATCAGCTTATGTGGAACTAGTGAGTTTGAAAACAACATAAACAGTAAATGTTGTGTTAGTTGTATTGCATGAGTCCAGAATATATAGTCATATTTAAATTTGGTACAACCGCTTCAGTCTTAAGCAGGGTTCAAAACTGCCACCAAAGTGGTCGCATTGTGACCTTTTTGGATAATATAAGATTTGAATGGGTCGCATTCAAATCCCCATTGGCGGTCCTAGTGTTTTTTAATTAATTTAATTTAATTCAAATAGTAACGTGTAGGCTGTTTGACGAATTGATAATATCTTGGGAAATAAATGTAGGTATGAAAAGCTAACACCTGCGTAGCCTACACATGGCCATTCATCAGCCTGTTGACAGCGATCTGACAAGAAATTTAACACACTATTACGTCATATTTTGTTAAACAAAATGTCCACGTCCCGGTCCATCACAAGCTTCCATCCTCAGTGACTGATGAGGAGCCGTGTCATGAGTGAGGAGAGACAAGTAGATTTCAGCTGATTGAGGTACAAAGATAATACGATGTACTGTTATGTACTCCAGAGAGTGCCGACCCTCCAACTGCATCAACTCATTTCAACTGTGAAAGCTTTAACTTACATGGTGACAGTATTAAGCATAATAAGTGTAGGGACATCTCACATAGCGCTGACCAGGGGCGTGCACAGACATTCTGAGGGGCAGGGGCTCAAGCCAAGAAAAAGGGCATCACTCATCGCTTTAGCAATTGACTCTTCACACACTGCAGTGCTGCAGCAATTGTGGTTGTTCTGTTGCCAGCTAACGTTAGTGTGGTTAAGAGCAGCTGCTGTCCCCGTTGCCCGACTACGGACATTTAGCAACAACACAATATCGATTTATTTGGTTCGGAGGGGCATTTCAGCCAAGGAGGGCAAAAGGGGCAGCGGCTCAAGCCACTGTAGCCGCAGCCGAACCCCTCCCCACTGCCTTTCAGCGCCGAGACGCAGGCAATCGCTGGAGCGAGGAGGATGAAACGGTCATGAACTAACTTTGATACGCAGCGTCCGAATTGGTGTGACGTGCTGTGCCGCCAGTGGAACGTGTTAGTTTTGAACCCTGTTAAGCCATTCATCACACCGCAACAGGACTTCATGGTTTGTGAACTGCCCTGAGAAACTCACAACACCCAAAGAGGCCAAACACATCTTCACCGTGTGATGTAGGATGTTGAAAACGGTATTTACCTCGGTCACGTCACTGTTGTTTGTATGGGACTTTTTAGAGCAGGTTTTCTAGATGAAAACCAGTGAGCAGTATAACTGTACATCAGTGCTAAAAAGTGAAATTTTTGACTTAAGCAACATAGTGTAACTTGAGGAGTTGTTCATGATGTTCCTGGTGAGTTAAGATCTGTCTCCTGATAATAACATGTCAATGTAATTAATTAAATAAATACAGTTTAAAAAAGGGACTGCTTGTTCACACTGCAAGCAACTCAGCTGACGGCGGTGCCAGAAGCTCTGACTGCATCTACAGTATGTGATGCTCTCGACAGCAATTAGGGCATAGCTCTGTAGTCAAGCTGAGGGCTAAGTTAACGTTACATAAATAAAATCATTTCTGACTTTCAATAAATTACTTCTGTCCGATATTTGGCCATTTTTGTCCAACAACGGACACAATCGAGTTTTTGATGTTTATTCCTGTAGTCTTTCAAATAACAGTTGTACAGAAGTGGGAAGCTCTGAAAGGCTGTAATCAACTTGTCATCTCGTTTGTACTTGAACTCAAATCACATCAGTAGGAAACAAGGAACCGCAGAAGTCTGATTGGCTATTGACGGCGAGCTTGTTGACCACCCACGTCAGCCGAATTTCCCTGGTCTTCCAGTAACGTGTTGTTGACGGCGTTGCTGGCGGTGTGGAAGCACGGGGGGGGAAGAGGTGTTTCCATGAATCAGAACCAGATTCGGAGATATGTTAGATTCTGCGGTTAGAATGATAGGTTAGTTTACTACCACTGGTACTTAAGCTTCTGCTTGAGTGGCAGGGACCTAGACTCTGACTTTACCTCCAAGAGCTAGTGCATGCAAAGAGAAAAAAGAAAGAAAGGATTGTTTCTGTTAGTGCGCTACAACACTCATTTGAAGTGCTCCCACACTCTATGCCCAGTCCCTGTTAGTCACAGTGCTGAAAGAGAAGTTTCATACTCATATAGGTGAGAGATCAATGAGCAGTCATGGTGAAACATCCCAGGACAATGGCTTCCAAACTACTTCTATGCATCAGCTGTCCCATAGCTTGACAGAAAAACATTACGCTGACAAATATCAAAGGGGGCCTAATCCGCTTTGACAAATCTCCTACCTGTTTCAGATGTTTCTTAAGTTCGCTTGATTCCGGCTCTGGGAGAGGTGGTAGGATCTCTGCGTTGGTGGGCACTATAACCTGGAGAGGAAAAGCCAATCTTCTACATTTAGTTTACATTTAATATAGTACAGAAAACACATAGAAAGACAAGTCATACAACCACAAAGAGACTCAGTCAGTAGGTCAATCAGACAGTCATCTAACTATAACGTGAGGAATCTGTGTGTGTGTGTGTGTTTCTGTATGTTTGTCCTTCGCATAGCTCGAGAACCGTTCATCCAATCGACTTCAGCCTTGGCGGGTGTATTGCTGATGGCCCAAGGAAGTGCAGTGTAGAATTTGGTGCAATTTATACACATGACACACGTTCAATATTAATAAACTTAATAAACAAGCGCACATCGCTCCCCGGCGGAGCGGTGCAGCAGAGAGCCGCTCAGCTCTGTGTCTGAGCGTGGAGTATGATGTCCAGGAGTAAGTTCTCGAGAAAGCACTTAAGTTTCGATCCAAAAGTCTAAGTCGCAATTCCAAACGAGCACATGCACTAGTCAGACAAAATAATCCCGTTAACAAGAGGAGAAACGTGTGAGAATACGGACCTTGTTGCTGTCAAGATCCACGAGCCACACGTCGTCTGGCATTTTGAAGTCAGCTTTGTAGAGGAAGAAGCTCGCTGGTACACCTATGATATAGGGAGTGGGGGCAAGGAGGAGCTGTGGAGAGGACAGATCAACCCATTACATTTAGAGTTGTTCCCATACCATACCAGTACCGTAAACGCCTCCGATACTGCCTAAACTGCTGGATCGGGTATCGTGAGTACGCGAGTCTATGCACCGATCCGATACCACGTAATTTATCACGTGATGACAGCTCATTTACACTACACAGGCAAAAGAATTAAAAGAAAAACTGTGCTCAGCTCAGGATAAGTAGCCTAGGCGAATGGCAATTATTGAAATAACGTGCTAGCTTTTGTTCTTGTTTTATTTTTATTTCACGCCTTTGTTGTAATTATACATTTTGATTCTTCATTTCTTTATTGTTATTATTTACATATTTTTATCAAATTGAGTTTTATTCTGTACTTATTTATTTTATATTTGAGTTTTAGTGATCTGGCGAGGTTTCACTATAAGCCCTGTCCAGGTTTCTTACCTCTCCAGCACACACTTCTTTTTTACACTTTCCATGTGAAAGATATAACTGTTGTCCATTATTGAGTATTGTTCTGATTTTGAATGTGTGCAAATCAATAAACAACAAGTGTGGCGCTAGAGAAAAGACACCACTGATCCTCTATCCACACTATTCCTGTCCACCTCTTTGTTCATCTTTCCTATATCTAGCCAGTATGTTATTTTTAAAGGTTTGTTTGAACCGATGGGCTCATGGGTATGAATACAGATGGGAACTGATAGCTGAACTTCTACATGTTTTCAATTCTTCACTGCAGTTGTTCCACAGATCAACTCCCTTTGTTATGATGCAATGTAGTTTAGCTGTTGTCCTCACTAACTGTTTTTTGAACATATATATATTCCTCTGAGAAAGTGATTACTTTCCCTCCTTTGGAACAACTTTTGGATGCTGTTAATTGCTGTAAATTGTTAGAGCCTGCGTAGGACGTATGATAATATACCGCTGCAGCTGGCCGCCGTTCAGGCTGCTAATTACCCCCACGCAGTCAGGCTAGATGTTCTGCAAGGGACATTTGTGTATGCGTACTGTCGACTGTATAACAGGATGTCTAATTCATTGTGTGTATTGTGTTAGTTGATGGTCCTTATGGCTTCTAGTTATTACTGTAGTTATTACAAGGTTTAGGTTTATATTTCACACATACATTTCAATACATATTGATGTATGGATACTCAAGTACTGCTATTTGTAGTTAAAAGGTGTTTTTATATTCAGAACCACATGTTATCCTTGGAGCACAGCGGACTGGTTCTACCTCTAAGACACAATAAACCTGTTGATACCCCATCTCCTCTGTCTCCTACCGGACACCCAGCAGGTTATTTCAACACCAGCACCACAATAAACCTGTTGATACCACATCTCCTCTGTCTCCTACCGGACACCCAGCAGGTTATTTCAACACCAGCACCACAATAAACCTGTTGATACCACATCTCCTCTGTCTCCTACCGGACACCCAGCAGGTTATTCCAACACCAGTACCACAATAAACCTGTTGATACCACATCTCCTCTGTCTCCTACCGGACACCCAGCAGGTTATTTCAACACCAGCACCACAATAAACCTGTTGATACCACATCTCCTCTGTCTCCTACCGGACACCCAGCAGGTTATTTCAACACCAGCACCACAATAAACCTGTTGATACCACATCTCCTCTGTCTCCTACCGGACACCCAGCAGGTTATTCCAACACCAGCACCACAATAAAGTGGGCGAGGGCTCGACAGCCAACCATTTTTTTATACTAACATTAGTCAGAGCTAGAAAAATGTCAGCAATTTGGCAATATTTTACACTGGATAATCCCACCAGGAAAACGCCGATGTGGTGATGATGTCGGTACTCGGTATCAGAAAGGAAAAAGATGGTATGGGAACATCTCTAATAACATCTGACTGACTCCATAACAGGCTCAGCATCAGCATCAGTGAGTCATTTGGTCGAACTGTAAAATACACAAAGGAATCCTCTAATCTACATAATTACTGAAGGTATATTTTAGCCATACTGGACAATAACACTGCATTTTTACAACAATTAAAAGAAACGTTTCCAAAACTGTTTACTACCAGTATCATCATGGATACCTGTTCAGCAGAGGCCATGCATGTTGGCAGTAAGGGGATGACAGGGAACATGTACTCCAGAGGGTAGATCATGGCCACAAATGCCATGACGCTCATAGACAGGGCGTTGTAGTCTCTGGACTGAAGAACCACCTGGGAAAAAAAGAAATAAAAATCACACACCTTGTATCATAAAACACAAACCATCACATTCTCCGATGACGTTCAATCCCAAGCTGTGAAATCTATGAATTGTGTCCGCTGTCATATTCAACAATTTCACCAAGGGGAAATAAAATAGATTGATAGATAAATGAGACGGATAAGAGGTATGCTAAATGACTGTAATGTAATGTCTCAGTAAACTAAACCCTCTTGACCGATGGACAAAATAAGATGGACAAAGTAGCAGTGAAACTTCCCCGCACATACAGTAGATTTGAGTCACAACAATCTGATTCTCCAGTGTGATAGATAGCGATGATAGCGTTCAAAAATACAATTGGCACTGTACAATGTTTGAGAAGAACGTCACTCTTTCTTCCAGGTAGCACTCAGTTCATGTTGTTCTTCATTCACCTCCAAAAACTAAAAAGGGTGAACACAAGATGGCACCAACTTCAGTTGAGCACCAGCGTGTATTTAATTATTTATTTCTCTGGGTGGGGAGGG
>CABFOS010039215.1:0-10106 GCA_900660315.1 Diretmoides pauciradiatus
TCAAAATGCCGCAGCTCGGCTCTTACCTAAATCCACAAAATGCAACCATATTTATTTTTGGATTGATTTTAAAATTCTTTTAATTACTTTTAAGGCCAGGCATGGGCTGGCCCCTCGCTATATTTCTGATCTTTTATCCCTTTATGAGCCTGGGTGTAGTCTGAGATCTCTGGGAGGCGTTGCTAGCTGTTCTAAAGTCGAGGCTGAAGACCAAAGGCGACGGGGCCTTTGCTGTCAGAGCCCCCAGACTCTGGAACAATCTGCCAGAGGAGATCAGGCTTGCAGTTAGTTCCCCGTTTTATCTCACTTCTTAAGACACATCTTTACAAATAAAGCTTTTATTGAGTGATGTTTTTTCTTTTTTCTTTTTTTCTCTCTGTTTATGTGTTTTGTATTAACTGTTGTGAAGCACCTTGTTACTTGTATAGAAAGGTGCTATACAAATAAAGCTATTATTATATTTATTATTTAATCAGCTAGTTTAAAGAATTGTATGCATTATCTTGATATCAGTAGTATAAAGTATTAATCTATGCTGAATTTAGGTAATAAAGATTCATGGCCTAAAAAGGTGGTAATTTAGCAAATAAAAGGAGCAACTCTAATCTCAATCTCGGAACCCAGAGTTCTACTATAACGATAGTAGACTCTGGGATTGACGGCCACTAGTTCCTGGTTATCCGGTCTAGCCAGCGGATTGGAAGAACGGACATCCGCTTCCGGCCACCGATCATTTAGTTTTTAGCTTTTACAGTCATTTTTTATATCAAACTTTTGCCACATCCTGTCGGCAAGCAAGCTAACACGTCGCGTTTGTCAAGTAAATACGTTAAACAAATCAATCGGACAAAATACGATACGTGGATATCGACTTCCTCTTTCGGGGACCGGTCATCCACCGGCCGTTTTTCAGTGCGATTGCTTTGTTTAATGGATTTGCTTGACAAATGGTCGTCTTCAGACCGATTGAGCCTCTGGGTTCCCAGATTGCTCTAATCTACAGTAGTCTTATCAGAGGTTATAGATGGTTGAAAACTCCGGATTCACATACGTGTTGCTACTCTGGCGCTGACGGGAACACTCCTCTTGGTATTGAGAACGGCGTAGACGCTGATCAGGTACTCCACACCGGGCTCAAGCTCCCGAACGGTGGCCACCTTCTGGTCCCCAGGTACCCGCATGTCCAGCTCCAGACCTCCAGGGGCCGTGGGCACATAGGTGATCAGGTACTCAGTCACCACCATCTCATTCACCCAGGACAGGTCTACGGTCTCGGGGGAGACCTCTACCACTGTTAGGTCCTTGGGTGGTGAGACTGCAGAGAGACACTGGAAGTTAGGGTCAATCTTGTATACATGCTCACTCAGCACCCCTCACTCCTCTCCATTACAGTATGTGGGGCAAGTTTCCAATCAGCAGTTCCTAGACCATATTTTAACATCTTTCGAGGTGGTTTTGCAGAAAATAATCAAGCAATGTAAACCCATTCATCAATTCACTGTATGTCCAGTGGCCATGGAAAATATGAACCCATAAGTCACCATTTGACACATTAACTTGAAACATTATTCATTCATAGACATTAAGTGCAGTCCAGAAACATTATTTGGAAATGTCCCCAGAATGCATTTGCCAGTGTAAATAAGTGATATGATGTGAATGGCCCAGTCAGGATACTGTAGGTAGTGTACATACTGTACGGAGAAGAGGGAAAAACAGGAAATAACACTGTGGTGGGGTACACAGTTTTTGATTCCTTTCCAAACCACATTTAAGATCATTAGAAAACAAAAATACAGGGTCTATTTTAGATTCCAACTGGCCAGCCATGTTGACCATCTCTGCTGCCGAGAAAGCAATATGTAAGAAATAATTATATAACGCTAAAAGGCATGAAGAGCGATTATTAGCATTGCTAGCAAGTTAACTAGTGCCCAGATGGTGTCTATGCGAGATCTATCTTACCCACAGAGCAGCTTGGCTTCATCTGTGTTTATGGCAGCAGCTGATTTCACTGATTAATTCCTCCTGGTGGTGTGCAAATCAGAGAAATCAGCTGCTGAAGTGTGTGGAAGTGGTTGGAATGAAAACCTGCAAACCCTTGGGTCTGGATGGCACAGTGTTCTAAAGCACAGGCTGTGATGAAACTATTGTGTTAAAAGTGCTTTAAACATAAAATTGTTTGTATTGTAATTGACAGGATGTAGGGTCCATCTTACCCTCAGAGCAGTCCTCCCCAATGAAGCCCTCATCACAAACACACACTCCGTTCTCGCAGCGTCCCTGGTCCTGGCAATCCCCCGGGCAGGTTAGCATAGAGCAGTGCGGGCCGGTGAAGCCTTCGAAACACACGCAGTTGCCGTCAACACAGTAACCTCTCTCTAGGCAGTTGTTGGGACATGTCTTCTCACTGCAGTCCTCGCCAGTGAAGCCCTTATTGCAAACACATTGTCCATTCACGCAGTGGCCGCGGTTCAGACAGTCGTTGGGGCACGTCAGCTCGCCGCAATCCTTGCCTGTGAAACCGGCAAAGCACACGCACTTGCCATCCACACACTCTCCTCGTCCCATGCAGTCTTTGGGACAAGTCTTGATGTTGCAGTCCTCCCCAGCATAGCCTTTGTCACACAAGCACTGTCCGTTAACGCAGCGGCCACGATTCAGGCAGTTGTTAGGGCAGGAGAGCTCGCTACAGTCTTCTCCCTGGTATCCTATGTCGCACACGCACTCTCCGTTAATACACTGGCCTCTGTTGTTGCAGTTGTCAGGGCACGAGAGGACGGAGCAGTCTTCGCCCTCAAAGCCTGGATCACAGATGCACCTCCCGTTGAAGCAATGGCCTCTCTCGTTACAGTTGTTGGGACAGGTGAGCTTGGAGCAGTCCTCTCCGCTGTAGCCGGTGTGACATACGCATCGGCCATTCACACACATGCCGCGGTTGTTACAGTTGCTGGGACAAGTGACCTCGCCACAGTCCTCCCCGGTGAAGCCCTCGTCACAGTAGCAGGTGCCATTGATGCAGCGTCCGCGGTCATAGCAGTCATTGGGACAGATGAGTTCAGAGCAGTCGAAGCCCGTCCATGGCTCATCGCATACACACTCGTCCTCCACGCAGCGTCCGCGGCCCAGGCAGTTGTTTAGGCAGTTGGTCTCGGAGCAGTCCTCGCCGATGAAGCCCTCCTCACAGAGGCAGGCCCCCTCGATGCAGTGGCCGTAGTCCCCGCAGTCCAGCAGGCAAAGCTCGATGCCGCAGTCGTCCCCGTCGAAGCCCTCAAAGCAAACACACTTGCCGTCCACACAGCGGCCCTGGTCCTGGCAGTCGTTGGGGCACTCGGGTTCGGTGCAGTTGGGTCCCTTCCAGCCAGGCTCACACACACAGCTGCAGGTCTCGGAGCTCCAATTCCCACGGCCGTTACAGTAGGGCTTGGTGGCCACTTCGCCTAAAGGAAGGCGGAAAAGGAAGCATATGTTACTAAAACTATTCCAATGTGATCACAAATCACTCACACTCAGGCAACAGATCTTACATCGGTGAGTCCGGCTTTCTCAGGACAGCTCTCATCCGCTGCTGTTTATAGTTTGCGCTAGTTTTGATTCATAACTTCCTGTGGGTGGAGCCAATTTCCCGCCAGCGACCATACCACCAGGATGTAATTTAGACAAATAGGGCTTATCTACAGCATGTCTTAGTGGAGATGAGACAATCTTCTCTGTCCCACATGGTGGTTCATGTGTATTTTTACCTAAAAAATATTGCCTAATGCATCTTTAAAATTGTTGCTGTCTGTTCCCTTTAAAAAAATCTATATTTACATCCTTTCTGCTTTGCAAAAGTGTATACATTACAGTACACACATGACACAAACAATCCAAGGTACACATATAGTGCATGCCTACCTGTGACTTGAGCTCCACAGCACCCTGTCCCGCTGTTGCACTGCTCTCTTAAACTAGACAGCTCTGACTCCAGCATCTCCAGCCTGTTTAGGATGTCCTTGATGTCTGGCAGGTGGTTGTCACAGCCGCACGCCTGCTTGGGGATGTTGATGCGGTGGGTGAAAACGATCTGGTTTTCGCCATCCACCGTGTGCTCCATGTGCTCGGTGCTCTGCATGTCTGACGGGGTAGGCTTGTGTTTGAACTCGGTTCCCCCGGGCGATTCAAGATCCACGGAGCAGAGGGAGGTGGAAGGTACGTTGATGTTGTACACATGGTTGAAGACAACGGGCTGGTCGGGGTGGGGCAGGGTCAGGTTCTCCTGGGTCTGCTTGGGCATCAGGCTTTCTCTGCGGTGGCGAATGACCTTCTTGACCAGGCCCGCGGTAGAGAACTGAAGGAGCAAGACCCCAGTCAAGCAGCCTAGGAGGATGCCTTTCATCCCCATGATGATGTGGCAGTGGGGCCTCTGATGAAGGACCAGCCGGGAGAGGAGAGTTTATATGGCTATCTCTATGAAGGATGGAGTCCTAGAATGAAATGATATAATATATAATGTGAGTGGAAAAATGAGCAGGATAGATTATTTTTCAGAGAAACCTATTTTTTGGATGTGGGATGGCCTCTCTAACTACTAGGCATGTCATCCCATATATTGTGTTTGGTAAGATAAGGGTACTTTATGTGCCAAGTATAAAATAAGTGAATTCAAGGCAGATCAATCCACAGTCAGTAAGCACACAGAATAGTACCGCTGTTCACTTTTCTGCTTTGCCCTTGCCATTCAGGATGGATTCAACAAGATCCAGACACTTCCACACTTCCACACATACACACATGCACACCAGGGACCACGGCTGCTGCAAAATGTCACAGTATCCCACTAAAAGCAATTAACCTTCCACTGTTGCCCCTAACAAAAGACCACCTCCAATCCTGTTGCTGCCCGTGGCCCATTTTAGCCCTTGTGCTCACAGCAGAGGAGACAGACGCTTAACGGATGACATTAGGCCATTCTCTTCACCATTCCTCTGAGGATCAAGAGTGGCAATTACAGCAGGGGCGGAGTGTGACCTTGACTATTTGACCATGGTTCATCGTGACAGGCTGCCACGAACAGCCGGCAACACCTGCATGGCGGGGAGCCTCCCTTTTTCTTCTCTGCATCCCAGACCACAACCCAAGCTGACAGATTAATACCAGTGTGTGGTTAGACCATCTGTGGGGTTCCTGTGAGCACAAGGGGCTGCAACTTTCCTGCTACTCACAAAGTGGCAGGTCAGCATTCTCCGACTGCTCTCCTGACAGCAATTGGGTTTCATTTTAGTTTAGTAACATGATTCTCTCTTTCACCTGAGGTTACTGGGCTGTTTCCCAAGGCTCCTCAGACATGTTGTTTCTTTTAAAAGTATAACGGGCTCCTGGAAAAAAATGTGCTGAGGTTGAATTGTGGCACAGAGCCCAACTTAAAACTTTATGTTTTTCTTACTCTTTGATCTTGGCGTCAAATGAAATATACAGGTCGGTGAACAGTATGTCCTCACTGTGTTTTGCAGAGCTTCAGTCTCCAACCTTAACTAAAAGTATGAACAAGGGGATTGATTCTTGACGCAATTTAGTGCAACTGTATATCAGGTTTCTAGTAATTTATATGCATGAGAAACATAAGCTGCCTCTTAAGATTGCAACAGTAAAGGGGAGTAGAAATGTGAAAACAATTTTAGCATACATCGGTAGACTTCCTGTCTTCAAAAGTGTCTGGCCTAGACTGTGTTAACCTAATTACTTCAGATTTTCCACACCTGGTCAGAGTTGCTGACACCAACCATTTCCTATCCGTAATATAAGCGGTGTGTACCTTGGCTGCTCTAAAGCTTCCTAGCAACTGTCAGCAGCCAACATGAAACTCTCCTGACATGACAGGCAAATTCTATGCAACGATCATGATTGCAGGCATGTGGTGTGCATACTGTACTCCATGCACAAGATGAGATACAACTGAAGGGATTTCATTTTCTTGAGTGGATGATGAGGTTGTAACATCCCACCGGGTCAAAGTGACGTGGGATACAGTAACAAGGGGCAACGAAGCATCGGTTTTCCTCCCGCGCAGAAACAGGGAGGCTGACAGTCAGCAGGTAATATCCAAGGAGGAAGTGCTCAGTCTCCTGAACACAGACTGACGTGTGATTAGGCGGGCTAACAGATGAGCTCTGCCCACCCCCCACCATCCCACCCCCTACAGTCAGCCCCTGATTAGACAGGCAGGGATGAGCGCCTCCATGATAGACACGCTGTATAAGCGCTAATGTAGTCCGCTGATGGGAGTGCTGAAGATCTGGGCCATCGGGGGTGCAAGAGAGCCTCCTCCCATCTTACTCACAGTCCCACACACACAAATACAGCCACGCCGCTGTGCCTGAGCATCACAAACCAGGGATTAAATCAACAAAATAGCCAGAAAATTGCTTTGAGTTGCTGCTAGGGTTTTAGTTCTGGGCGGGTGGTTGGCTTTCTCACTTTGAAGGCTGGCTGCTCTCCACATGGACCTCTGAGCGAGGCAACCCTGACAGACCAAAGCAGGCTTTGTGTGAAAATCTGTGGCTCTGGCAAAACTCAGTATTATTCAGAAATAGATAAAGAGTAGAAACTTAACCACAGAATCAGAGGGATATTTCCATTTGGCTGTTTCTCCACTTAGCTTTCACCTACTAGCATTTAATATGCAGCGAGACAATGACAATATGAGAATCTGAGTGTGACCCTGAGAAAGTGAGAACTGATTCCCTCTTTTGGACTTCCTTCAGGAGCCCCCTGTGGCCCTGGCACTATGCTAATGCAGCTGGTTGTTGGCACTCCAGAGATGGACTTGACACAATTTGCTTTGTTATTCTCTCACTTGGTTTTGCTCTATAGTTTAGTGTAGCTTTTCAAATGGCAGCAAAGCTTGTTAGCTGCCTTGTGGTCCTGTGTGAGGCGAATTAATTTTTTTTACCGGGGGAAACCTGCTGGCACACAGATTTAGTGCAACTGATCTAAATTAGTCCTGTATTGAATGAGCGCTAAGGCAACACTTGAAGTTTTATACCTCACACAGTGGAGAGCTGGAAATGCTTTAAGGGTCCAATTGGAGTCCATTTCAAAGGTGTTTAATTCCCTCATTGTCAGCAACTTTCAATTTATTGTATGGTATCACTGGTTCAGGATAAAATTGAATGAGTATGCCAATCAAATTCCCACCTCGAATCCTACCAAAAGATCTCTATATAGTTGCACATGGTTAAAACCTGTGCAATCATTATATCCAGGGAATCTGCAGGTTTCAACAAGCTACACTTTAAGACTTTTTAAGACCTTTTTAAGACCACTTTGAATGCAATTTAATACCAATTTCACTGCCGTACTAGCATAAGAACAAGTAGCGATATATAGGTAAATAAGTATTTAATAACATTAACGTCATACTGTGGCTACTTCTTAGTCTTCAAATCAAAAACAACTGACATATTATTTCATATTATTTAACCTCCTGACAGACCCACAAAATATTTACGGTACCTATGAACATTAAATGTAAGACTTTTTCAAGCCTTTTATTGAGAATTGTGAATTTAAGACTTTTTAAGACCCCACGGACACCCTGATTATATCATATCTTCATATATCAACTAAAGATCATTAAACATGGATAAAACATACATGTATTTTACATCAATGATCCATGTTTATCATGCAGATTCAATACAATGCACACTCCTACCACAAGAAAAGTTCATAAACATGCTCCTTCATTTGTATAGCCCAGAAAAAAACAGCGAGATCCACAGAGTTTAGATGTAATCCCCAGACGTGTTTCTGTACATACAGTACAGTAAGTCAGCCTATACATCCCTGATTTTCCCATTAGTGTAATGTAAAAAACATGGCACCTCAAACCAGTTCAGGCGGTGACAACTCCTTCCCTTGCAATAACAACGATTTCTGACGTGTCCCTCGATGTTTCTGCTTCTTTTTCACTGCCATATTGGGTCAGTCATCTTAATCCTTGAGTAAATCAGATGCATTCATTCACGCAAAGGAGGACCGAGATGATCAAGATAAGAGTAAAACCAGGACAGTCCACTCAGCACAAATCCCCATAAGCTACTGGATATCCACATCTCAACATGGCGTGGTGAGATTTGTCTTATTACCAGTGGCACTTAGCATTGATCTTGTTTTTCATTTGCAGCTGCCGTTTCAGGGGAAATAAAAAACGACGAATGTTTGTTGGGTGATTACTTTACCAGCATTCTCCTTTCCTCCCACTCTCACATCTTTTAGACGTAGGTTTTTTACTTTCAAATTGGTTTTAGAGGAGCACTTAGTGATTGATTGCAGACTTCATATGCAGAAGATTTCTTTAAAACTCAGCCTGGACCCCATACTGACAAGCTTATCGTCACTGTAGTCTACCTTTACTAAGACTCTACCATATGGTGGCCCCAAGATACTTCAGAGCAGAGGACTACTGCTCACCAAGGCTTCAGCAAATGCAAATTGGGGGGAACAGAACAGCGGGAACAGAACAGCGAGTATTATCACTTGATGCCACAGCCACGTGTGTTAGATGATTTAAATGCAGACCGACTTGGAAGTGCAGTTAATATTTTGTTGTGAAGGAAATATTTGATAACAACTATCGTTGGGTAAGAGCAGCAGTGTGAACAGCGCAGCAACTCAACAACAAACAAACTGAATAATGAAGCAGCCACTTGCCCCACTTGGTGTGTAAAAACTGTAAATATTCAATGACTACAACTACAACTCAAGTCCCAGGACTGTATGTTAAATAGGCTTGATAGGATGCACATGCTTTCTTTTCATTTCTGAAGAATTTATCAAGGTTGCCTAGTTTTGTAGGTCACCCATGACAAAAACTCAGCTTGCCTTGTTTGGTATACAGTCTAAATCTGGGTCGCTGGTAAGGACTGAATAAAGGGTTATTGTTTGGGGCTCTTTCCACCTTGAGATGTACAATATGATTATAATGCTTCTTACTGTAACAGCGGGAAATTCCCAGGAAATGGTCCTCAATCAGTGACACTCACTATTCCAATACTGATCAAATGAATGCCTTTCGCTCTCTCATCATGCTTTCAAGATAAATCTCATATCTCATGCGTCCACAATTCCACTAGTATTGAAATCTGCTGATAAGCACATAAATCATAATCAACGAGCCTGCAAGGTGAAAGAAACCATCTATGTCCTCTGCTAGAGCAGGTGAATATTGATTTGTTCCTATTCCTTCATCAAGGTCAAAACCAGAGAGATAGCAAGTTGCTGAGGACAGCATACAGCTGGGAGTTATAACCATCAAATAGATATGAATTTCCAGGAAGAGGCATAATGTGAATCGACTGCTCAATGCGAGATCGATGGTACAGTTGTTGCTGGTTCTCAGCTTTTCAAATTTTATCACCTCACAAACTGGAAGACATTTGCCATCTTTCTCTCTCTGTCTTCTATGACCAATGCGGCCGTTGGTTTTGTGCTGAACTGGCACCAGAATAAAGAAGTAAACTGTGTACTTTATGGCCACAGGGATGCAATGTTAGAAAACAAGAAGAAGAAGCAATCAATATAATTTTATGTGAGGAAAATAACTGAACAGAAAATACCAATAGCAGACTTTGGGTAAAACATGGCTGTGACCTGCCCATACCCTGACATTGTGACACAGTTCATTGGCCAAGGACAAGCCCCCACTCAGTCTCCTCCACTGGAAAACCATCTCGCATTTATTTTGTCTGACCTGCACTGACTGCAAAAGCAAGTTAGTCAGGTCAATGCACCCTGAATCAACCTCCCACCATTTAACTTGATATATATAACTTCCATTTTGTCAAATTCCTGGGACCTGAGCTGCCATTGTGTTTGATGGAGTGCACGGATTCCGCTTGAAAGATGGCAGAAAAATGAATATGCTATGAGTATAGAACTAGGCTTGAACAACTCACTAGTTAGAGGTCCAAGCAGCACGGGTGCTGGAACCCTATCGATTTTGTTATGATACTTCTTTTATTTCTGTCTTAAAACAACCATATGTCCCAGAGTCACCAAATCAGGTGGGTAAGTTTAAAATCTCCCTACTCATGCAAAGAAATAATACACTGATATTGGCACCA
>CABFOS010039218.1:0-10661 GCA_900660315.1 Diretmoides pauciradiatus
CCGCTGGCCAATTTTCTGTGAGAAACCCTGTGACCAGCACAAAATCTTGCGGCAGCGCTTTTTCGACATATAGTGGAATAGTGTAAGCGCACCCTAAGCTGGCAGCATCAAACATGATAACACTGACCGCAACAAAAGCAACAACATAAACACAGGGCAACACAAAAGCGCTCTGTCATTTTGGTTGCTAATATTTATTGCTTTATTGGCTTTTTGGTGGCAGACATGATGGAAACAAGCCATGTGACACACCCTGTCAATCAATAGGCCAATAGTTGCCATTCCAGAGAGTGGCTGTGTTTTTCATGAAGGGAGATGGATGACCCATTGCTAAAGTCTAGGTCAGACAATTTCCGTTGGGCATGGTTTGGACAACGGACATCGTCTGACCTAGGCTTTAGCAGTGGCTCATCCATGAGGGCAGTACAATCTAAACAACTGATCTGCTTGTCATCCCTTTGGCAAGATTTTCACACTACATGATGGGGCAAAGACGGTGCGTCACACACTGCAAGACTAGGGATGACACACGCCCAGACTTTTCCCATCAAAAGTGTTCCCCCCCCCCCGTTTATAAAGAACAGTCAACTGTAAATACAATATAAATTACAAAAATATAAATTACAAGGTGTTGTATCGCCCATCTCCACTAATGTAAAGAATATGAATACACTTTTATGAAATAAAACGGTGCGGTAGTGTCACTGCATGGCCTATTTGTGTGACGGTGGCGGCGATCAGGCGGCTCTTCTTCGGTTCTTCTTCCCGTGGGTCTTCCGGTCTGATCGCCGGCTTACATGATTGGCCACCGTAGCCTGATGTCGGGTTGCGTTTCTCCAAAAGTTGATTCTGTTTTAACTTTTTCACCGCAGGGCGCTGTGTTTTTTTCCGGCATTCCCTGCGGTTCTCACCGCTGTAGCCTGAATGCGCATTTTCACCAAAATGCCTGATTTGGTGTGAACGCGGAGTTAGACCTAATCTTAAGTCGGTTTTGAAAAGGTGGTTCAGCTCCGCTCAAAAATTCACTGCACTGACAGAAATATCAACTTAAATGAAGCAGTCTATCTTTGGAAAGCAGAAATTTGCCCAGCTTGCTCTCAAGGCTTCTCGCTGCCATGGCAACCGTGTCAGTCTCTGTGAGTCATCATTTCAGTATCACAAAACAAGGGCTTTATTACGCACTCCAGCCTCTCCACTGCAGGAAGGAAGAGGCATCCTTACTGCCTCGTGTCTATTAGAAACTGATGCATTCTGGCTACGTTCACATGCTGAGATGTTTGTTCTTAACCTGGTTACTCACGTAATCAAGAAGATCACATTTTAATATTGGGATCACAATTTCTTTCCCATGTATTAGAAGTAAACCACGTTACATTCAGACTGCAGGCCCAAATCAGATTTTTATTTTTTGCTCATATGTGACTCGGATCTGATTTTTTTCATAACAGTGTGAACAGCACAAATCACATGGAAGCCTAACCTATGTGTTTTTTTTTAGAAAGAATAATCAAATGTCATTTTTGGCCAATTTTGACAGCCCTAAGTATTTGGTTAGCTTAGACAACATATGGTGACCCGCCCCTGTTACCAGCCAATACAATCCAACTCCTACGCACTTTCTCAGGGAGAACCTGAACTGTTTTGCCGTGAGTGTCTTATGGAGAGGCACCGACAGATGTAATTAAAAGTAGCCCTTGGGCCCCTCGGGTAGTGTAGTGGTATATTCCGCTGCCTACTAACCCTGAGGTCACGGGTTTGATCCTCACCATTGCTTCCGGCCTGGCCGGGCGTCCCCACAGTCACAATTGGCCGTGTCTACGGGTGGGAAGCCGGACATGGGGATTTGTCCTGGTCGCTGCACCACCTCCTTTTGGTGGGTCGGGGTGCCTGTTCAGTGGGGGGGGAACTGTGTGATGACGTGTTCCTCCGCACGCGTCACACCCTCCCGGCCAAACTCTTGCTGACTGGTTGAAAGAAGTGGTGATTGACTTCACATGTGTAGGCATAAAGGAGGCATAAATATACCTATAAAAGTAGTTATGTTAGTAGTTATGTCTCTCGTATTGGTTAGTCTCGGTTAGTCTCACCCTCTTCAGGCCGACAGGGGGTAGAGCAGGGACCGGGACCGCTAAGGCAGGGGGAATTGGATGTCTAAATTGAGAGAAAACATTTGAGAAATAAATGCATTTTGAAAAATAATAATCACAAGTGATGCTAGTTATTAAAACCCACATTCTCCTTTTAATACGGATTACTGGAATCAGTACAAGAAACATTTGTTGTCCACTGGTAAGCCTGGCTGATGGATTCCCAAACCCTACCAGCCACGTTTCACTCTTTTACCAGTCAAACAAACTAAACTTAACAGCAATCTGCTGGTGGCCAATTCATAGGATTCATTTCCCCATCCTGATTATATGATAAATGCCCATTATTTAGCTAAATATTGTGATCAACTTTAGCCCAGGGCAGGGTGGCCTGGTGATTAGAGAGATTATCCTGTAATCTGAAAGTCATAGGTTTGATCCCTGCATCAACTGATGTCAAAGTGTCATTGTTCAAGGCATTGAATGCTTCCTCAGATGATCCCTCTGGGCCCTCTAGTGAAACACATGCGTGTTTAAGAGGGATTTGTGAAGAAACAAATTCTACTTTGTAGTGTTTTTTTCATACTTGCAGTCTTTGTTTTGGTTCAGTATCAAGGCATTTAGTCCGAAACTTTTAAGTCATATTGTACTAGGTGCAATATGAGGAAGTGCGATGCCTTGAATTTCCCTAGTTGGCCATGTAACATTTTAATTTTTCTCGCATTTCAAGGTAGTCGGTTGCATCACAGTTGTTCTTTCTTGTGACTCCTAAAACTGCTCTCTGAGTGCTGTTGTGACATACTCTGCCACCAAACAAATGTGGAGACCAGTGTGCAAAATCAAAGGCTACGCACTTTCTCACCCAACCAGTTGAGCAGCTGCAGCAAGTTGAGTGTGGCCTATGTGGAATTACCTATATATCATGCATTAATGCCCACATTTAGTTTGCAGTACACTGTCACTCCCTTTTTTAAGACTTGTCAGTCATGTTCTGCACATTATCAGGCCTTTTGCATTTGATTGCTACAACACTGTTTATAAGTATATTAATTCCTCAGCATTGAGTAGTGATATTGAGAAGGCTCAGATCACTCTCATATTTCTTTGTTGTTTTATTCATTTTTGTCTAATACCTGGAATGCAGTCTTAACAAATGCAGCCTTTACTCAGACCTAGTCCACACTCATATGTTTTCATTTTTAAACGCCTATCTTTTGCTACGTTTATGCCTAGCGTCCACACGACTCCAGCATTATAGAACCCCTAAAACGGAGACTCTTGGAAACAGAGACCTTTGAATACAAGGACGCAGACACCCATGTTCGCTTCCTGATTGAGTCTTATCAAACAGGAGCTCAGTAATATACATCCGTCCGTAGCCAGGTGCGCCACTCAACTAACTCAGGAGGTACGAGGCCCCCGTTGCTGATGACGATATCGTCGATCGCCGATCTTCAGAGCGATATTTGGCTCTTTAATGTAATAAATTATTATCAGTAGTAGCATCAAATTAATATTAAATTTCATTTGCCACACCATAGTTTAACGTTGGCATCTTCGGGCGTGCGCATGCACACACACACACACACACCCACACACACCAAGGCAATTACGCAAAGACCGGTATCACGTGTCAGGCAGATGAAAATATCAACGGCCAAAATGTCCGGTGGGGAGAATGAAGAATAAATACATATTGATTATTATCATATTAAATAGACTAATATTGTGTGACCTATAAGATATGTTGCCATGCACATTAATCGACATCAACTAGAATGGTGAATCCAGTGCAAAGCTGCTCATCAGTCGTTTCAGAGTTTTACCAACCAATAAGGATGAAGCAGGGTCTTGGTTCCACCCCTGCTTCATCCTTATTGATTGACAGAACTCTGAAGTGACATTTGATGAGCGGTGTACTTCAGATAAAATAGTTGAATAGCGATCACGGCGCTAAAGAGATGAGGTATCTGTTTCATTTAAGCAATGAAAGGGATGAAACTTTTCCTTAGGATATTATGAAAAACTACCACCAAGGTTGATGAAAATTGCAAGTTGTGTCAAGGGGTTGGATGGCTTCAACTTTGCACAAGCAGCAGAGCAGTTCTATTCAATGAACCGCAAATAAGCGTAAACTCTGCCCCCCCCACACGATCATATCGGCGATCTCACACGTGACTATAGGACGATCTGACTATGGGGAAGATCGACCAACACTAGTAGATTTCACAATGTCGAATATCCCCTCCAGGCTTACGCCTGGCAGGGATAAATATACAAAACTCAAACCTTGGTCCGGATTAGCAGGTATTAAAAATCCCTAAATTAAAAACAGTTCTTGTTGAGAAAAATAAGCATAATTATGACCCTTGTATGCACGAGCGTTAGGCCGCGGCCACACTGATCCGCTGGAAAACGGACAGAATTATTGACGGTTAAATTTCTGTCTGTTGGAATTAGGGTTGGGTAACAAAACCCAGTGCCGATATGGCACCGGTTCCTGTACGACCGGTATCTACTGGACTGAATCGCAACGCAGATTACGGTCCCTCGTTTCGGTGCCAGTTAAATGCCTAAGCTGGTTGTAATATTTACCCTCTGGTGCTCTGAAACAGACATTACAGGCAACAGGAGCATCACCGCCCATTCCATCGCTAGTTGATTCATTGTTGTTTTATGAGCGTGAAATAGCTCAAACAATGCTTTGTCTCCTTTCGGTTTCGTTTCGCTGCATACTGCCATTCTATAAGCTATGGGGAGCAGAGCGAGAAGGGGGAAGGAAAAATGTGAAGTTCAAATTTGTCTTTGCAATAAAAAAATTAGTGGGGCCACCGCCTTACCCGATTGCGACGAGGTGCTGGCTAGGCTGAGGGTTGACTGAGGTATGTGAGGGAGAGGGAGACCGGCTCAACATGCTGGCGAAGGTGTTTTGTCATGTTAGTAGTGCATCCTCCCTTGCACGAAATACGTTTGGCACAGGTTGCATTGTGCCGAGTGACCCGTCATTTTGTCAAAATGAAGCCATGCTTTTGAGCGCTTGCTGTGGTCCATGATGCTGGCTCTACCCAGACCATAGACCCAGACTCGTGTGCTTCAACTCGCATAGGCATAGTCGCGCAGACGGATAGCCAGGTCCTGGTACTGATACTAGCACGAGCGAAATTTGTTTAGGAACTGATGAGCAGAATCAAAATTAAAATTTCTTAATGATTCTTTTGGAATTGGAATTTTACATTATTACATATTCCAAATTAGAACCGGTTCTCGATGCCCAACCCAAGTCATGTGATATGCGTTTTCAGGCGTGGTAGTATGGATGGAGATTATTTCTGAAATGGTGCTAAAACGCTGATGAGGACAGAGATCGTTTGAGTGTAGATTTAGCCTCAGGCCTTTACAAGAGCAGGTACAGATGTAGCACTCAGGGGCTTTAACTGTCCCCTCCTACTGTGACTTGTTAGCTGGTGCTACAGACGTTAAAGCCAAAAGTGAGAACATTTTAGCTTTCTCCAGTCTTTTAAGTCAATATTGGCAAAATAATTATAGCAAGACAGTTACAATGAGTTAACATTTTTAAATCCAATGTTATTCTTTGTGTGGATTTGAGTCAGTAATATGTAGAGTGTATTCATGAGTGTAGCCTGAGTGTTTTTGGTTTAGTGAATGGACATGTCAAAACTAACAGCAGGAGTGTTACAGCAAGTAACTGCCTTGTAGTTTCACAAACCATATAGTGTTGTATCTGGAGGGAAAGGACCATTGTTGGTTTCACTGCAGGGCAAATGTAACTAATATACTCTATTATCTAAATGTAGAGTACCAGGTGGCAGCTGCGTGACTAAGCTATCACAGCTACCACAGTCTACAGCAGAGGTCGTCTGGCCTGCATAGTTGCCTTGAGCTTATTTTGGTGTCTCTGCTTGGCTACTGTTCTATGAAATGTTGATGGGCACCATAGGGGCAGGTCCTGGTGAAAGGCATACAGTGACATGGTGCTGAGGTATAATACAAATATGTTTGTTGTATATTTAGCAGTGAATAGGTCAAGACTGCCGTTGTTTCTACCGTCATTGTGATTTTTTCCCCATTCACATTACAAAACTGTCCTAATAATTTTACTTAAGCATTAGAGCCAAAGCCATAGTAGAATAAACCTAGGTACAATGAGGCCTAAGCTTAATACACGTGACATTTGATAAATTCCACATATTGTAGTATGCCAACATGATTGTTTAAGATTCCAATAGATTTTGTCTGTATAACCAGAAAATCAATTATTAAATCAATTATTTTTACTACAGTGCTATTGTTACAGCACTGTGGTCAACAAGAGAAATTAGCTCTTTTATTTCTGCACACTATCAAACTTTGTCAGTTTACAGCACTTGAGAAAATATTTTTTTTTCTACAAATCATATCTGTTCTGTTCTTTATACAGCAGTATCTAAATTAACTAAAAGTTGTATCACCACGAATGTGCCATGGAGTGTTCAAAATCTATATTTGTTCCTTCTTGGCCAATATATGCGATATGGCCAAAAATGATCAATCATGATAAAAATGTTATCAGTCTATATCGATAATTATCAGGATAAATGTCAAATCATTATTTCTTTCAAGTGTAAAGGCTGATTTTTGTTCCTGAGTGAAAGTTGAAGAAACCAGACTATTAATTGTGGTTTTAAACTATTCTTTATGGTCAGAATATGACAAACACTTGCCAAACAGCGGAACATGTAAACAGCTGACTATAACAATGGTCAGCTCACGTGGAAGGTAAATAGGCATTTGACTGTCAGGTACTCCAAATCAGAAGAACAGTGTCTGTCTATGATTATGGTATTAGTGCACCAGTTGTAGGTAAATGCATATCCCAGTGAAATGCTGTGCGGCCTGCTAGCTCAATGGCTACATCTGGGATGAGTGAGTGTAGACACGTCTCTGTTATTAACACAACAGGTATTAATGCAAGTTATGCAACAGTCATCTATGAGTTTGTTTGTGGAGATCTGTAGATTTAATTCGGCCATTTTGTTGGCTATGGATCTGGCGTTGGTGAGAAAAATGCTAAGTAGCGCGGGTTTATGTGGTTGTCTCCTTAGCCTAGCAATATGGCCGGACCGGCATCCACACTTCAGCTTCCTGCGTCTCCTCTGCCTTTGAAAACTTCGATCCACGGAGGAAATGGGTGTGTACTTTGACGCGCAAGCCAAAAACTGCAGACTGATTGGCTGTCACATTTATTTCTGCTGCGTGATAGGCTGTTAGATCTATCCATATCGAGTAAAAATGTTCAAAGTTTATCATCATTATCGACATTAATTTTATCACGACTTTTATCGAAATCGTTTCATCGCCCAGCCCTATTCTTTCTCAAAGTGCATTGCATTTCAGCTGCCTCTGTTTTTCACAACTGTTGCTCTGTGTTGCAGTAGAAAGCAGCCACCCATCCAGCAAACAACTCATCAGATACTGGGGCAATAAAAACATGAGTTGCTAAAAGGGAAAGTTGTTACATAATTGCAATTGTCTGCTGAGTAGACTGCTCTCATAAACACTGTTGTGTTCCCTGTGTAGCTTAGCCTGGATACATAAAGGATTTATTCTAACAGCGCAAAATACAAATTTTGAAGAGCTTTTAATTCATTCTTTTTGTAAGAGGAAAGGAAATGGTAGCAAACCTAATTGATAAAGATGTGTTTTTTGTTTTGTTTTGCAACATAAAATAAATTGTTTCAGTGCAATGTTATGTCAACATTTGTAAAGGAACTGGACTTCACATCAGAAATTCCATCGGATTTACGTGATTGATGATGGATGATAGATGATTATATTGTTAATTGTATTTGAACCAAAGTTATTGCTCTACTGAGGAAACCCGACATATCTGTCTCAAACGCCATGCAGCAGTATATTTTAGGCCTCTGCTGACACTTGATTGCTCCTTGTTGGAACTTGAACAACAGCAACATGTTTGAAGCATGTCTATGACAGCCATTGTTTCTGTGTGTGACTACTACTCACAAAATCTGCTGTAAACATTCAAGTTACTTTCTGTTCTCTTGTATTCCTTATCTTTTTACCCAGACTGGCAGCAGTTTCAAAAGGCTGCTGTCATAAATTGCTGTGTCGGGGAGAATTACTTCTTGTGTCTGTTAGCTAAGGTCATGTAGTCGTCTTTGAAACACTTGAAAACTATAATCCAGGGCTCCTCCAGTGCCACAATGATTGCCTCCCCAAGCAGACAGGTTCACTCAAAGGATTTCTTTAACTGTAACCTTCAGATGTACTGATCTACTGAAAAGACCCTGGGGAATAACTGTATATCCTATCCTGTATTGGGGTTGGGCGATATGTCAAAATTTTGTTACCGGCCACCGTCAGCCCAACAACCGGTGATTGCTGATATATTTGACGGGTATCCGAGCGGGTTAGATTGTCAATACAATGAGAATAGCTGGTCCACCTTAAAGGTCAGTCCACCTTAAGTGAGCCTGGTCAGGTTAGCCATTGTTAACTTCAGGGCTAACCCCCTTCACTTAAATCAGTAACGTTAGCTAACTAGAGAAAATGTCCTTTAGCCATGATGCTAATTTTCGCTGCGTTCAACCCCTTTGACTTATGCTAAAAATGTTAGCGATCTAAAAGTCGGCTAGCTGCAACGCTAATTGGTGCCAAGTGTTAAATGGTCATGTCACACTTTATTGATCATAATTTTACTTTGCCATATAACGTTAACCTGACACATCTGCTCTACTGCTCCGCTCCGCTGGTCCTCACCATAGTTGGAGTGGTGAGTGTAGAGACTCTCCTGGCTGAGAGAATGGAGTCGAAGTACCCTCTAGTGGATAAATAGCGAGAGGACATCTCTTCTAAGTGAAACGAAGACGCGTCCCCTGCATTTTATTAGGAAAAATAAAAGTGTTAACATTGACGTTTATCGGCAAGCTTTTGCCCAATAACGATTATTCTAAGAAAGGAATCAGCCGATTACATCGGCCGGCCGATGAATCCGTCGGGCACTAATTCAAAATGAGTGAATCATATCACCTATTTTAATGAAATCGTCTGGATGTGTCAAGTCATTTATCACTATCACGTTTTTAATTCACATGCATTTTTATCACTCCTGTTTTCAATTCACAAGCATTTTCACGATCACATCGATCATAGATCTCATCCATTTTTATCATTTAATTTTGTTGCTTCCACCCCTCATTCAATTCAGGAAGATTACTGTTGTTAAAATGTTGTGTCTAGGCATACTTATAATCTATACTAGGTTGTAGTTGTGATGCCAAGATAAAACATTTCACATGGGAGTGAGGGCTTCCTGTTTTGTTCCTAAAAATAAGAGATCCTTTTGTTATTCTGCAGTAAAAATCCACATGGGACAGTGGTAGCTTGATGGAGATGGGTTTTTATCAAATTTCTCAAATGTTCTCTCGTTCTTTTTGTTCCCATCCATAGCTCCACTTAAGATAGTTCTAATGGAAATATTTGCCTTCTCTCCTAGGCACCCTAAGGAATTTGTACAGTAACTCATCAGTTTCTGAAAGACAAAAATAGTCCTGCATTGGGAAAAGTATCTACATGTCAGACTGTATCTAACGGGCCCAGCCATCTCTACTCCTAGGAGGATTGAGACGATTCCCTGTGAATAGAGGAAATCCGTTTTTCAGATACACAGCAGGTATTCAAAAAGCTCACAGAGAACACACATTGAATATGTGAAGGTCTAGCCTCGATGTTGCTTCATTTTCCCCCATGAAATGGGGAGACTAAGACTCCTGATAACATTTGGAGACTGAGGCTAAGCTTATATTTTATGTAATCGAATAACCTCTAACCATAGAAGAATTGTGCAGCATGCTTTGGAGAGGAAAATAAAGATACGCAAATGGAAAAGAGCTTTACTCAGACAAAGTGCAGTTAGAGTGCATTACTCTAGATCAGGGGCTCTCAGAAATGCCCTTCCCGTTGGCGAGGTTGAGCACCTGCATTATCTATGTTCACATCAGGGTACCATGTAAACGCCATGAAGATTTGAATCCAGCATGCCTGCCCAAAGTGATGACGCCCTAGACAAGTCTACAGCATGCCTATTTACGCATTTACAGGGAAGGAATGTGAGCTATGTGTCATAACCCACAGCACGCTCTGGCAAGGGGTATTAAGCGCCTTCCACTTAGCTTTTGCCTTCCTGTTCCAGTTCGGCATCAGACGGTGCCCTCCAATATGGAATCCTTCGAGGTGTGATACTTTTGGAAATTGACATTAAGGGAAACCAGGGGGTTAATTTAACAACTAGGCTAGGTCTAGCTACAGTTGAATATCGATTTCTGTTGATTTCTGTGTCAGCCTTCAACACAACTGGAACATTTTCATCAGTTGTTAAACATGTTGGGCATTTTTTAGCTGTGCCTGGCTCTGCATTCTCATTATACCACATTCCTTTCTGAGGAAATGTCTGTTCAGTTGTTTAATGTAGAAATCGGCTCTTAATGAGAAAATCTGCACGATGATATGCCTAATCCTCCCTCCACTCCTTTGATGCTACCAACAACCTCTGGT
>CABFOS010039219.1:0-12377 GCA_900660315.1 Diretmoides pauciradiatus
CAAAAGAAACCAGAACATATTCAGTAAACTGAATATGTTGTGGTTTCTTTAGTCCTCTATGACAGTAAACTGAATATGTTCTGGTTTCTTTAGTCCTCTATGACAGTAAACTGAATATGTTGTGGTTTCTTTAGTTCTCTATGACAGTAAACTGATTATGTTGTGGTTTCTTTAGTTCTCTATGACAGTAAACTGAATATGTTGTGGTTTCTTTAGTTCTCTATGACAGTAAACTGAATATGTTGTGGTTTCTTTAGTTCTCTATGACAGTAAACTGAATATGTTGTGGTTTCTTTAGTCCTCTATGACAGTAAACTGAATATGGTGTGGTTTCTTTAGTCCTCTATGACAGTAAACTGAATATGTTGTGGTTTCTTTAGCCTCTATGACAGTAAACTGAATATGTTGTGGTTTCTTTAGTCCTCTATGACAGTAAACTGAATATGTTGTGGTTTCTTTAGTCCTCTATGACAGTAAACTGAATATCTTTGGGTTGTGGACATTTGAGGACGTCACATTGGACTTTGGGAAACACTGATCCACATTTTTCACCATTTTCTGACATTTTCTGAACCAAACAACTAATCAATGAATCGGAAAAATTAGGGCTGTCAATCGATTGAATAAATGAACAAATTAATCGCAATTAATCACACTTTCATACTTTGTAAGATTTCTGTTAAAAGGATTAAGGATGTTTACATTTTAATCTAAATCAACCACCAAATTAAAATATAATCGAGACAAATAAATACTATTGTTTAATTGCATCTTTTAATTGTAACCACAAAAGTAACACTGCAAAATTATACAAAATTCTGATCCATATGCCCCAACAGTAATAACAAATATATCTGCAGGTTGAAGCGCCAGTTGCACATTTAAGTATCAGTTTTCCAAAAAAAGTCCTGGATTAACTGACTGCTGCTAACTGCTGTATGAATCTAACAATAATGTGGTTCAGGTGTCTGAATGTATCTGGGATGAAACATCAGTACTGATGTTGCGTTTGCTGTCCACAGCTGACTGTGGGTCAGATTATTTCCCTTTACTTTATTAACTATCCTACCTGCAGCATCACACAGCAGCACAAACCACATCTATCTATCTATCTATCTGTCTGTCGGTCTGTCGGTCTGTTGGTCTGTCGGTCGGAACACAGACGTGTGTGTGTCAACCGGGGCGGACTGTCCTTGCGTAGCACGGTCGAGATCTTCTCACGTAAATGGTATCAGGGGACTGCAGCGATCTCGGCAACCCACCGACCCGTTTTGAAACCAAAAACCCCATTTCTTGTGTTTCCCTCCTCACTATGTCCTCCTTCTTGGAAGAAGAGAGTCGTCCACGTCCACATCGTGATGCATCTTGGAATCAAACTTTAGCAGATTGATGAGGTGCCGACTGACGACTGACGGAAAGACGTTGAATGAAAACCATAAATGCAGTCGCACACTCCGATGCAATCTTTTTTTATTTATTTAAACCAACGTTTCGGCCTGTATGATGGCCTTCTTCAGGGTTAGTTGAGCATCTTGGAATCAACAAATTTCCACACCTCTAATAAAGGTGTAGCTCTAAGCATGATTGACCCAGTCACATTCCCCACTGCTTCCAATCCTTCAAACGTGTCTTTTTTTCAATAGCGATTTTACATCCTGTGATAGAATCCTAGAATATGACAGTACCTTGAAAGTTACAGAAAAGTCATGATGCCAAAGCAGTTTTGCAAAAAAAAAAAAAGACATCAAACCGCTAAGCTACATCTGGAGCTAGACACAAGGGGAAAGAAACGTGAGGAATTGAAAGCCTGAGTTAAAGTGAGAGGAAACATTTGCTGTGGACAGGCTGGTTGACTCATTACCGGGACGACTGCTGTTGTGTCCTCATTCAGCTGTTTCTAGTTCAGATACCATGTGTGTGTGAAGGGTTGGACCGGTGAAGTCCCCTATCACCGTTAACCCCGGGCTGCGGGCTTAGCCTTTCTCTACACGACTGTAATTAAAACATGAACCGAGCGTTGATTTATTTATTAACTAGTTCCCCCACACATTCATTCATTGATTCATTGATTTGCACGCATACTGTGTGAAAGTAGCCCAGTATATTACGGCTCATTGAATGCAATTAAGTGGAGCTAGATCCCCTTTCAGCTCTCTCTCTGTCGCCTTTCATATTAATCTCATCATCACTAATTACTCATCAAGCCTTTGATTCTGAAACTGTAGTGAGGGGGGGGGTACTGCATCTCTCCTCCATAGTCCTTTCCTCTCCTCTTTTCCCTGGTACTTTCCTTCATTGTCCTTTCCTCTCCTCTTCATCTCCTCTCTTCTGTCTTCTTCTCCCTCGTCCTGTCTTGTTCTTTTCCTCTTTTGTCTGCATCTCCTCTCCACCCCCCTCAGCCTCTCCAGATGCAGGGCTGGGGGGGATAAGCCTCCCCTCGTCCTCCTAAGACAGCTGTTCTCTCGGTAGTGAAAGAGAGAGAAGCTGGCAATAATGGGGCGGGATTTTCTGGCCTGGCAGGGCATTACTGTTCCCTTCTATCCCTTGTCATTAACACACACACACACACACACACACACACAGGTCTAGAACGTCAGTTGTGGCCCCGGTGCACCAGCCTGTCTGGCTAACATGGTCCACCGTGCGGCTAAATCCTGCCCTGATGCCAATACTCTGCTCACTGACACACTTCTGTCTGCATCACAACTGGTCCACTGCTAGCTTCAGCTGTGAGCCAGGCCTGCTTTAGTAAATGTACACCAGGGCTGGGTCCAATTCAAATTTAGTTCAAGTCGATTCAGTGTGTACATTTTCTTCAAAATGTGAATTCTGAAAAACAATTGGTGTAAAAATGAACCCTCTGTCATTAGCAAATGAGTTGCGGTTGCTGTCTTAAGGGCCTTTCACATGATCAGCGCAAATCGCTGGCGTCAATGCCAGGTTGGGCGAGACCCCTTCACATGATCAGCGTAGCGCAGGAGCGGTGGTGACGTCATCACATAGATCTAGCTGTTGTGTACTTGTTTTTTTTCGACTGTTTGTTGTGACAATGTATTTCACCTTAAAACAGAAGAAAACTTTGGCTTTGGCTTCTCGTTGCTCACAGGAGAACGAGAGAGCGTACGGTACAGTGCAGTTTGAATTGATTGAATTGAAAATTATTTGACCTCAGCCCTGATGATGCCACAGTAAAAGTCCCACTTTTTACTGGATGCTTTCTGAGTTACTGCTGTAATTTTGCCCCGTCCCTAAGAGGAAATGTTTTGAAAAGTCAAATGTATTTAATCCTATTCAGGGTCCCGGGGGCTGGAGCCTATCCCAGCATGCATTGGGCAGAAGGCAGGGAAACACCCTAGACAGGCTAACACAGGCAGACAGACAAACACACCCACACTCACACCTGCAGGCAGTTTAGATTCTCCACTCCACTTGACTTGCATGTCACTGGACTGTGGAGGAAACCCACGCAAACACAGGGAGAACATGCAAACTCCACACAGAAAGGCCCGGGGCCAGGAATCAAACCTGCGATGTCTACCACTATAAATGCGTGCATAGTCTGTATAAGTAGGCAAGTGTACACGCATGCATAGTTGCATGTGATGAGAAAGAGTGATGCAGAGCCTTCACAACAACAACATAGTGTAAGTTGAATAAATTAGCCTTCTATAATTATTAACACACTGCTGTAATGACAATTAGCTCTAAATGTATCTCAATAATTCAGTGATACATGATTTTTTCTCTCCATAGCCGTCTATACATTACACCAGTGGGAATGGTTCATATGCATAAAATGACAGGCAGTCATGGGGATCAAATGAATCTGGAAGAATCAAATGGGAATACTATGTACTGCAATTCCATTTGATTTACAACATGAAACTCCCATTAATTTGTAAGTGGGATGAAGCCGAGATACAGGCTTAGGCTGAGCCGCAGCGTAGCCGTCCCTCAGGCCGGGGTTAATGCCGTGGGCTTAACATGGGGATGTAGATATACAGAAGCAAGGCAGACACCTGGCTGCAAGCTAACCTCTGTGTAGCAGCTACGTGCAGGCTTCTGTTACTCCTCGATGTAATGTGTCAAGCACATCGCTCTCTGGTGGAAATGTGTCCAATGAGAGAATCTGTTACTGATGTGTCATTGCATTGCAGATGCATTGTGGTGTGGTGCCGGAGTTGCATGCATTGATTTATTGCATTTACCCCTAGATCACCCTTAATGTGTCACATCTATTACTCCCCAGTAGAAATGCATTCTTTTTAAATACGAGAATCTGTTACTACTGCTTCATTCTGATTATACTGTCATGACGTTGTATTCTTCATGCATGTTTTTCTGATGAAACCGGGAATCGTAGTTACAATGAAAATGTATGTCATAAAACTATAATCAATTACCTTGCTTGTTCAATCTTATCTATTTATTTTTACCACAATCAGGCCCATATTAATCAACATCTCAGAAAAAGTGGTGCTGAGTCAGAATATGTTACGGTCATTATTATCGTTATTATATTGTTATTATGAAGTTATTATTAACGAGATGATCCGACAACCTTGATTGGTGAATTTGGATTAGTGATCGCTATACATTTATGTTAAAATGCAATCATTCTAGTTTTTTTCAACAATATGTTAATTGATTTTTCAATAATAACAAAAACAATGCATAGTACAAAAATACAATGCACATTTGGACACAAAGGAAAAAGGGAAGTAATACACATAGTAATACACATATCTATGTACCTACACTAATTATACATACAGCCATATGAAATATCTAGCGTAGTTTTCGTTACAGTCAGAATGATATGCACAAGGGATGTAAATAAATACATAAAAACAAAGCTTACCGTAACCATTGGTCAAAATGCATAAACAAACAATCACCTTGCACCCCCCCACACACACACACACATTCATCTATTCATCTTCCGCCTCATCTAACATATTCCCCAGGTCTCTATGTTCATTAAAATGTATAAACGGGCCTCATATCTCTTTGAATACTCCCCGTTTATCTTCTTTAAGTATATATAGGTAATTTTCTCCAGTGGTAGGGTTAGAGACTTATTCGTGGCCTATTTATGCTCTTCCATGAAAGAGCTATTAATCGTTTCTCTTGTAACAAACACAAGTCGTAAGAAGATTTACTCACTTTTCTGTATACCACGCCCTTTCGGATACAGACCCAGAATGAATCATTTGGGCGCCAAGGTCACTTTTATTGATAATATCTCTTCTATCCAGATTCCCTTTTGTATCACATTGTCACATATAATGCCATATAGAGTCTCTCTCGCCTGCTCACACATAGTACAATCATCTGGAAAATTGCTGTTCAATTTGTTCAATTTACCTGGAGTAATATATATTCCCGCATTAACCAGTTATACTGCAAACATTTGAGACGAGTATTGGCCCAGTATGGCCTACTCATATCTATCCTGCAGTTTTCTCAGAGTTCATACTATCTATTGCATCCGATATCTCACCTAATGTCAACTCCGCCTCAAGACCGGCCATCCAGAAGGTTTTTTTATAGAATCCGGATTCAATGTAATGTTATTCATAAAAAAGTTTGAAAGGTTCAAACTAAAGGTTCTATTGTAAAGTCTCCATCTTCCTTCTGTATTGTTGTAATAGCTCTCTCAGTTTGCAACTGTTTAATCCTCCAGGCTTATAATTTTAATAATCTGAAAATGACTGTTTGAGCCTCAGAAGGGTCGTTGCTGCCTTAGAAGCAGACATTTAGTTGAATTGAGAACAGTGCTTGCTTGGTGGATATTTGGAGAGCAATTTTCCCTCTCTAGGGCTTTCACTTTGGAGTCCAAATATGTTTAATAATGAAACGGCATTATGAAACAGCATTATGATTGTTCTTGGTGGCGCAGTAGTGTCCTTTCTTACCCCGATCCTGTCTGCTCTTTCCAGGCTCAACTTAGTCTGCTCCATGCCCAGTGCTTCTGGTAACCTATGTTCTAGAAATGCGCATGCATCCGTCACGTCTGCCTTTTGTGGTAGACCAATTAGTCTTAGGTTTGATCTTCTCGATCTAGACCCGAGTTCTTCGACTTTACCACCCAGATCCTTAGAGATCCTCCAGATCCAGATCCTTTCTTGTAGCCATCGATAACTCAGCACCTTATCTGACCAGCAGTTTGTTGTTTCTAAACAGGAATGTCAGTTTGACCAGGATAAAAGTATTTCAGTGGAGTCGAGAGGAGCACGTCTGCTCAGTACGCCGCCATAACCAGAAATCCGCAACCATTCTAGTTACTTCAGAGGTTTACAATCAATATTATGTATTGCTACTAGTCAATCATATGAAGTTGTCAAATCTAGTGTTCTTCTTAGTATTGTCTTCTATGTACAGCATTTTATTGTCTTAGCTTTTTCCTTACAGTGTGTTGTACAAATGCGTGTCCCTTTGAGCTGCTAATTCATGTAACTCTCTTTATACAGCTCTATGGCCAGGGGGGAAACACTTGAATAAATCCTGTGATGTCTTGTGATACGGTTCGGTGTATTTGTTAGAGTTGTCTGTCCTGAGGTTTACCCGTGACATTGATCCTATCTGCTCTCTCTTCAGGCCCGTAACTCCTACTCCAATGAGGTGGTGGCCATCAAGAAGATGTCCTACAATGGCAAGCAGACCACTGAAGTAAGAAAAACACACACACACGCTGAACTTTAAAACCTGAGTCTATAACCTAAGTTAAACATTCTCTATAACCTCCAATCAGTTTTGTTTGGAAATATAAGCCATGTACAGTATGTACTTGCCCTTTGGTCCTCAACCCCAGTGAGCCACGTCACAAAATAGGTTTAAAGTCAGGGAGGAATTATGCTGTGAGGTCAGGCTGTGATCAGATAGGATGTTTTTCTCTCATGCTTAAACACAAAGCACAAGTAGTAAAAAGTAATATAGTAAGAGCTCACAAGCTATTGCTATACAAAACAAAGATTTGACAACAGTTACCTACATTACAAACTAACAAAGGGCATAGTGGTGATGAAAATAAGACCGGACAAGACACAGTTAATAATTGCTCTTCTTGCTCTTGAAGAAGATGATGAAAAGCAGCATTCTGAAATGGAGGATGTGGTTGCATGACATCCTCTCCGGGAGAATGTTGCTACGCGCTGGGAAACTGAGAGTCTGCTTACTTCCCTCCAGGCGCTGCTAATTCTTTCTCCGTCATGGTAGTATTTATACGTTTGATCGTACAAACAAGGGTGTTCCTAGACGACTACAATCAAATTCTCCTCCATTTTCTCCGTTTTGACTTCTGATTTAGTTCCTCCTCTGGGAAATCTGAGGGTGAGGGTGACATTGACATAGTGTTGAGACATGTTCAACTAGGACGGCCCAGGGCAGCGCCAAAAAACGTGCTGCATCCGGAATGCGAGTTATATCGTTTGGAGGAGGCACGTGCCTGAACTTTGGAAAGAAAGCGTCATTTATGATCACAGCTTTAGACTGAGTTTAACTTGTGTCTGTCTTCTGATGGTTGACTCTTTTTCGTCTCTTTGTGAACCTGTGACTGGGCCGTAAATATCAGCCTCATGCTGTCAGATGTGTGATGTGTGGATGCTATATTATACAGTACAATGGGTATTTTCAGCCAATCTGATTGGTCAAGACACTACTGTGCTGATAGTTACCGGCTTTTTTAAATCATTTATAAAAACTTTCTGTACACATGCATTGGTAACCACTAATGGCCGAGGTATTATTACTATCGTACCTGCAGGGAGTAATCCTGTGTGTTTGTGTGTGCCTTTTGTTTTTGGCAGAAGTGGCAGGACATCATTAAGGAGGTCAAGTTTTTGGAACAGCTGCGGCACCCAAACACCATTGAGTACAAAGGCTGCTACTTGAAAGACAACACTGCCTGGGTTGGTGGAGCCGAGTGGGCCAACAAATCCTCTCTTCTTCCCCTCTTTCTCTTTCTGTTTTCTCTGCTCTGTCTCCTATCGGTTCTGTCTGTATCACTCTTTTTCTACTCTCCGTCTCCTCTCGTCCCAGTTCCCCTCTAAGTCTCGCAACTTTGATTTGTCTCCTTTTTCTGTCAGCCTGTTTATGTATTTGTTTTACACTTCCTCTTTCGTTTTGTTTCTGTCTGCTACTCCCTCTTTATTTCTTTTCATTCTCTCTTTCTACTCCCTACTGTTTGTTTTTGTTTGTTTTGGGACTTTATGAATCAGCTTTCACGTCTTTCTGTGATGTATTTGCAGTAGAAAACAATTCTGCTGTTGCATGAAGATGAGATATAGGAATGAATGCGGAATGAACCCTGTGTTAATGTTCTGGTCAGTCCCATGAGTTGTGACTGTGACATTGCTGTCTGTGTCTGTTGCAGCTGGTGATGGAGTACTGCCTGGGCTCCGCATCAGACTTACTAGAGGGTGAGTGTTTGTTAATGTACTCAGACTGAAACGCACACATCCGCACTCACACCCACGTGTGAGCTTATTTGTTTGTCTCAGTCAGGGTGTTCATCTTTTTTTTATCTCTCTGTATAAACAAGAGTATTTGTTCAAAAGCATCAGGCCTTTATTCGTATAGGATCTTTATAGAATATGAACGCTGAACTCAGACCAGTTTGGGGTGACAGGAAGGGCCTAGTGGTAAGAGAGACAGTCCCATAACCAGAGGGTCTTTGCTATCACACCTTCAGTTTGTTTTATTTGGTCTGAATCATAGTGGAAAAGGTTACTCTGATGCATTTTTGTATTGGGTTCATTTAGGTTCACACATGGACGAACAAGTGCCTTTATTACTCGACAAAGTTTTGGTTACCTGTCATCCCGCCACGTTAGAGATTTTGGCAGCAGGGGGGGAGTCAAAACAAATCTAGCTTTAGCTGTGCATGATGGACTTGTCTGAACAAAGAAGAGCACATAACGAAATACCTGAATATGAGCATCAGTGCAGACTGCAGTTTGCCTTCGCTTCATTTTATTAGTCTTTCCAAGCATGAGTAACTGCTGGCTATCAACATCCGTCTCCTTATACCCATAAAACCTTGCATTTTATTTTTTTGTCTTTTCCTGTAGTTGGTCCGATTACATTCTCACTCCTAACGAACCACACTGCAGTTCGAAGTGGACCGAGACCCCTTCAGGCGCCTCAGTGCAGCCACCCAAGTTCAAATACCATTGTTCTCACACGCCCAGTTGAAACAAACTAAAGGAGTAAACACTCCAGAGTTGGAAACTCTAAACATGCTTGTTGCAAACACACCCTTGGGTTCAATCTCCAGTCAATGTGTCCATGAACAGTTTCCTTGAGCAAGACAATGTGCCCTAAACTATACTCGCCTAAAATGTAAATGTAAAATGCACTCACTCTTTCAATGGGTTTGCCTCGGTTATGCGGTCTGTGCAGTGATCTTAGATTAGTACTCCTATTCTTAGACTTTATATGGACGGGGGCCCAGATCTCTTCTGTGTATATTTAGTTTCTAGCATAACTTCTTTTTGTGAACATTTTCCAGTCACCCAAGTTTCCACCTCCAGGATTTGCTCAGCCTCTAAACATTCCCGACCTGAACCCAGTGTGTTGTTTCAGGACAGTTCCTGACCCCGGCCTTCATTTTTTGGGGGACTTTAGCCTTTCTGAAATTCCTCCATCATACTTCTGACCTTTTGCCTTGGCACACACAGACTCTGTTACTGCAACCGTCCACAGGGAACCTGCTTTTACAGCCCGCAACCGTTTATACTTTATCCAGATGGCAGATGCCAGAGGAATATGTTGCTCTAATATCAGCAGAACAGATTGGTGTATATGCTGAACTCCACTCCACATTTCACAACTCTGTTCAATCGTATTACTTTTATTCAACTATTCACTGCATGCAGATGATGTGGAATTATACAAGATGGCCTTCCCATGGGGATTCTTACTCATTTCTGCCTCATTTCTTTCTCCCCAAGTTCATAAGAAACCGCTCCAAGAGGTAGAAATTGCTGCCATTACCCACGGTGCCTTGCTAGGACTGGCTTACCTACATTCCCATAATATGATTCACAGGTAAGTCAGCTTGTTCCAGATGTTGAGTGAAAACAAGACCGGACGATACGGGAGACACCCACATATCCCCTCTTTATTGCAGCGTTTGCCAATAAGGCCGTAAAACCTCACGGCTGAACATTTCACCAGCCAATGGTAATCTGCAGTTTAATCACTCCCCCTCCTATTTCACTGAGGTCAATAATATTAACTTTTATGACATATAAGCGGTATCTAATGCCACAATACCATTTCAATTGTCATTTCAGTTTTTATCTTTGTTGTTTTTTATCGCAGAGATTAAGAAGTGTCATAAAAGCTCTTAAAATGAAAGCTTGGATGCATCTCAACAGTCTAGAGAAAAGATAGCTACATACAGTTATATTTACACTCATTAAAGCTTGCACAGTAAGGCCATGTATTTATTTTTCATTTGGTTAAGCACTTAAAACATTAGCTATCAAATACAGCCCTGACTCACCGTATGTCACAAAACAGAATAGACACCAGAAACCGATGCAGCCGTGTTTCCTGTAGCTTCTCTTCATGTGCTCTTCTCTTCTTGCCCCCATCCAGAGACGTGAAAGCTGGTAACATCCTGCTGACTGAGCTGGGTCAGGTCAAACTGGCTGATTTTGGCTCCGCCTCCATTGCCTCACCTGCCAACTCCTTTGTGGGAACACCTTATTGGTCAGTACACAACACGATGTGACGTGACACAACATGGGATGCACATGACTGAATGTCCTGACAGGTTTCTATAGGCAGAAAGAGACCAGCAAGAAATGGTGCACTGGTAAAACTGATGATGGTCTACTAACTCACTTTTGCACATTATGTAAAATTATGTATTAAATTTCGTCCTTTTTTCATCAGTGTGCACGTTCTTACTGTTGGTCTCTTTCTATGATTTTCCTCCTTACACCACCTTATAGGATTTTTCCTGTACGTACAGTGTGTTTGCATGTCATGTCGATATGATGTGTCAGTTATGCCAAACATAAACAACTGGACTAATGATGGATTCTCATGATGCCAAAAGACAGCAGTATACCAGTTTGGCTCACTGATCATGTTAAATTGACACACTCACCATTTACAGACACAGACACACATGTTGCAAAAACTGAGCTGCTATCACAGCATACCAGAGTCTTTAAAAGCTCTGAGAGGCTTAGCAGATTATGACATTTGCGTGCATTTCCCCCATATTTTAAGTTTGTGTGTGTTTTGTGACTCCCAGGATGGCCCCTGAAGTGATCCTAGCCATGGACGAGGGCCAGTACGAAGGGAAGGTGGATATCTGGTCCCTGGGGATCACCTGCATCGAACTGGGTGAGCACAAATCTACCTACCGGCGAAAGAAAAACATTTCTCGGCTTATGTCAGTAATTTTATGGGCTTTAATCAATTAGAATGACAAGTGAGTACATAATAGATGTAATTAGGCTCTGTTGTTATAGGAACATTCCTGATGCATCTGTAGGTGTGCAGGAATCAGCTTGCCACTTTGGCAGCCATCACTAGGAAGCCCAGTTCTATGTTGGAAGTCTAGTTGGCTTGAAAAGTGGTGAAAGCGGCTTGATAATTTAGAGATCTACCAGTAACTGGTTAGAGCCGGGGTCCTCAACCACCGGGCCGTGGAGCAATGGCCAACGGGCCGCAGAGATTAAGAAATTAAGCCTACCCAAAAAAAAAAGTGAACGATACCATCGTCCGACAGCATCACTGATGGGCGACCAATTAACACAATGTAATAGTCAAAATTACTGATGCACATTTCTGACTTGCATATGGAGCATTATTTTCAGCTCATACATCTCACCGCACCTTGCCGCACCGCACCGAACCACGCTTGTCCGATGATGTGTGTATTGAGGAGAGCGAAGCTTTTACTTTGAAAGGTACGGCGGTGGCGGAGCTGTTGGGTTGCTGACAAAACCGGACAGCTGAGTGATTTTTTTGGAAGTAAACTTCCACAAAATTCACATATGTTCACAATGAGCAAACAGGTGTCATTAACTGACTCATGCCGGCCGTTGTGAATTGCGCAAGATCACTGCCGTCAACTGAGCCGAGCTGGAAAGCGCCCGAAAGTTTGTTGCGCGTTTAGTTGTGTAGTTACGGTAACGACGAAGCGTTGACCCAGTGGAGCGGCAGTGGAGTCCAGAGAGTCTTTGGGACGATGCGTCGTCTCTTTACCGTAACTACACAATTAAACGCGCAACACACTTTCTGTCTCGGTTCACTTGACGGCGGTGCAAGATCAGAGAAGGTAATTATCTCTCTTTTGTTGAGGTGGATAGAAGGTTTTTAAAGTCACTTTAATAATAATACACCATTGTTCT
>CABFOS010039224.1:0-10149 GCA_900660315.1 Diretmoides pauciradiatus
TCCTCCCTCCTCCTCTCTCTCTCTCACCCACACTCTCATCTCTCTTTTTGCTCCCTGGTGTCGATCCTTACTGCCAACATCAAAGGTTTCTTTCTTGAAAAGTCAGAAAAGGCATATCTCAGGCCTTAAAATAAGACCTCTGATGTAGATTAGGCTGTTTTGCATATAAAGTAAGAATCTCCCTAATGGACTATGATTTGTGTGGCTTCCTTTATCTTCTCATTGCCCGAGAGACTTTTCCTCCCCATCAGTTTTGGTTTCCCACTTATACCCTTTATCCATCTAAGGAAGACAACAACTTATTTTGTGAGATGGTTCATCATTTTCTTGTACCACTAGAGGGTAGCCTGGTCCAAACACTGGCAATGAAGTACGGTTTGCATTTATATTCTAGTCAGTTATCTGACTCTCTCATCCAGAGCGACTTCCAATAAGGTCAACAGTAGAATACGCTTCAATTCCTAGATCGCCAACATTATAAGCAACGAGGCCAAGGGTCAGAGATCACAGCAGCCTGACAATAGAAGTGATGGGAAAATGGTTTCCTCTTCGTATAACCGGTTTCATTTACATTTACACCCCATTCATATCAGTGACTGTCTTATCCAGAGGACAACAGTAGAATGAGCTTCTCCTCTCAGACATTACAAGCAACCAAAAGTACATCTGTGATAAGCACGAAATCAAATGTTGGATTGCCTTTTTGCCTTTGAGAAATCCTAATGCAATTAACCCAAGACTAATTGTGCATTTGTTGGCCCCTCGCCAGCAGCCAGGTTGGTTTGCTGCTGCTCAGCATGGACAGTAACCTCCGCTGTGCACTATCGCATCACCAGCAGTTCAATGGCCACTTATCAGAGATAACACTGCACAAAATCAATTCAGTTTTATACATTTCAATGTCATTAAATACATTCAAGCCATATTGCGATTATTCATAATGTGTACAATTTGTTTAATAGCACTTTACATAATCGTATCTAGAATAACATAGATCAATCCAAAAATTTAGAGCATGTAGTAATATAAATCACTCTCTCAGTTCAATTACACTTTTATGTATTGGCATGAGTATCAGATGAACAGTGTTGCCAAAGCATCTGAATAAAATTGAATAAAAATACAAAAAAATAAACAACTAGAGTGTAACAATAATATCTGTTCCAGACCCTTCATTTCACAGTGACTGGGGGGAGGCAGGCATACATTTAAACATCATCCTGGCATGAAGTGTACTTCATTTGTCTTGAGGGAAATTAAGAGATGGGGACAATCTGTAGAGATGGAAAATAGTGCGAGGGCTCCTAGCAGGAACTGGTGGCAGGATTGGCCAGCCAAAGAAAACTGCCAAGTCCAGATAATAGTTTTCCAGTTCTCACACATTAGAGATTCATCACGAGGCATCTCTGTTTGAAGTGGATAAGATAAGACCTTGCTGTGATACCTGAAGAAATGGGAGAAAAAAACAGTTTTCAGATACCAGCTGAAGCATTTGACATTCAGCTGAGGGTTTGTGTAAGTGTGGCTGCAGGTGTGGGTCTGTTTCTTGAATCCAACCAGCATCTCCACCTTGAGTGACGACGTTCGGCCTAGTCTCTCCACCCCCCCCCCCTCGTTGAGAGTCTGATCTGTGAGCACTGAGCAGAGACTGATTACTGATTCCTGAAGTATCAGACCCAGTCATACACTCATCACTGTGGCATCCATTACTGAACGCCTCCAGAGCACATTAAGATGGAGAAATATCCCCCCACCACCGCCCCTGCTTTGAAGTTCAGCTCTACCATTTTAATACAAGCATGACAAACTGGACTCTTTTGCTGGAGCGAAGAATTGAACTGGCAGGGAAAAACAATCTGACAAAGTTAGTGAAAGTCAAGGTTTAAAAGGTATATCTCCCTAGTAAAAATGACTATAATATTCCTATAATATTCCCATAAGAATGTATAGTGTCTGTGGTATGCAGTAGTGAGTTTATAGTGACCTTATCGTACTTCATGGCATTTTTTAAAATTTCTTATGGTGTCACTATGCTATTTCTAAAATATTCTCATAGGGACATAATGATCTTATACTGTTTAATGGTGTCTTCTATGGTATCACTATAATGTATATATCCCTATAGGAAACTGCATATAGCTTATAGTTTGCATTTGTATGGTATTCTATATTTATTACAGAATGTATTATAGGATTACTGTAGTTCTTTTTCACTAAGGCTTGGGATGAAATGCTGGTGTGTGGTGGTTTGTTTTTACCAGGGCAGTCATCAAGGAGACTTTGTTCTGAGAGAATGCGAATGGGAAAATCCAAAGTCCTCTATTTGCCTTTGAAAAGCTGAGAAGGCTATTCCAAAAGTAATGTAGATTTGACTTTTATGTCAATTCCATCTTCTATCAAAAGGGATCATGAAGGGATTCACGTGGACTTCTAAAATTACCATCTGTTTATCTGCAAACAAACCAAGCATTCTCATTTTTTTGTTTATCGTTCAAAATCTCTCAAATCTAGAGGATGCAGTCTGTAAAAGTGTTAACCTTTTAAAATACCTTTTAAAATACTATCATATTATTATTATTATTTTTACTGTCAGTCATTTACTCAGAGTAGGTGGCTTCATCCCTTTGGGGTTTGTATGCGTCATAAAATAGTCATTTATTGTCAGTTATTGTAGTTTTATTGTTTATATTTTATTCTCAAGTTACTGTTAAGTCACAAACATCAGAGATACTGATGGGCAGCAGGGTGGTCTAGTGTTCGGAGAAACACAAGTTCAAAAATTTGGTGTAGAGATGTGAAGGGGTTTGTTCCAAAATGAGAAAACATGTGATGCTCCACCAAAATGACTCGCAAAATAAAATCCAAACAGATAGTCCTTAGTTTATTAAATAGTACACCTGCACAGTGGAGACACATTGAATGATGACCTTCAGATTAATAGAATTTTGGGTTTCTTTACATATTTACAGCTTAAGGACTTTCCCAGGCCCATTCAGTCACAACCAAGACAGAAGAGTCTGACCCTGCCCCCTGATCTGTGATGCCGGACGGATGAATCATGTCCTAATAAAAGATAATAAAAAATAGTTTTTAACAAGAAACCCTTTTTCCTGCTTTTCTTCATCTCCTTTGTCTGTTGGGCAGCGGTCTCTAGGGCACAGAAAACAGTGTTAGTTTACAGTCTCTCTGTTTTTATAGACTTAATTTGGAATAATATCTCGGTAGCAAAAATCCTCGGTTGGATATTTGTCATTCCATAGTCAAGTAATTAATTAATTTCCCCTATACTTATAAGTTCTGCTATCCACTCCGATTTTTTACTCAATTTCCACTTTTAGGTTCTTTAATTTGTTAGTATAGCTCAGTATAACCTTACCAGTCTAGACCGAAACCCCAAAGCAATTTCAACATGCAGATTTATTATTTCAATTAAGCAAATATGCTTACCCGGGTGTGTGCGTGGAGAGCTTCACTGGTCGGTGAGCTTGTCCAAATCGTGTTGCGTGACGCCAAGTTTTGTTGTGGGAAATGAGCAAGTCGGAGACGAGAACTTCTTTGCAGAAATTACAAGTATATACCTTTATTATAAGACGTTGATACAATGACGGCAGTCAATGGATGATCACAATACATGAAACATGGATTATATAGACAATCTGTCATCAGGTGAGGTGATTAAACACATACTGTCTGTTGATTTAGTTTCACTTTAGGATGTCATGATAGCTTTGTACAAATGTTCAGGGTTCAGTCCACATCTCTAACTGTTTGAACAAGTGCTCAGGCCATCTGCCATGTGACAGAGTATTTTGTGATCAGAATTATATAGTATATATGACATATATGATGATGATTGAGTTATGACTGATAGACTGATATGACCATATGTTTTTTTTTACGATGAATATGTTTCGCCACAAACGCAACAAACATCAATAAATTTTGAAGGAGTTTTCTTCGGTGACTGTACGTGTTGCTGGTACGACAGTGTTTACGAGCACACACGACTTCCGTATGTCACCGCTCCAATATGAAGCCCCGCCCTAAAGACTTTTCATTGGTTCTGCCATGCACTTTTTTTTAACTCTCTAATTGTTTCCACCCAGTTTTAGCAACGAAACCTGGGGGAAAGTCCTCAGTCTTTAGTTGAGCGAAGCGTTTAAAGACTGACTTGTGAGTCTACTGAATCCCTACCGGCTGACTGACCTTTTTTTCAGACTCCTCTCGGGAAAAGGCAAAGAGAAAAGATCATTTCACATATCATCACCATACACTATTCCATTAAACAGTCTAATCTTGGCTTCTCTGTCTGGATACCATCAGACGGAGGGTGTGTTGTCTCAAGGTGCAGGGCTGAAGGAAAATCTAAGCCATCCCATCATCACAGCAGACATCCTGCTATTACTGCATCACTGACTGAATATTTCCCATGCTATCAAGAATTAAATGAAACGTATTGGATCAATTTGAGTTAGATTACTTTCTCCCAAACTTGTTCCAGGAGTTTTATTCCTCATTTTAAAAACTCGTTGCTAGTTGAAGTTATTGATCTTTGGCCACCTTCAACTACACAGTTTATTTGAAACCTGCCAAGTGATGCTGAGACTGCTGTTTTATACAGGAGTGTATTCAAGGTCTGCTTAGATGACTTGCGTTGGCTGTAAGTGTTCCCAGGTTAATATATTGAGCATTACTGCCTTCCATAAATTCAGTGTTTTCTCTACCTCTGATGCATCCCACATACGTGTTATCCTGTGGCTGTAAATAGGAATGCCAAAAATGTAGTGTAAAATATCTGGTATCTAATCCTTGCATTAGGCTTCTGAATGGGACTTGATGGACTAAGAGGTGACTTATCATACAGTATAACTGAATTTGTTATCAGAAGTGTGCTAAGGCTAATAGTCTTTGCTAAGGTACTGGAGAACAAAGTCGTATCCACAGTGAATCGGATCTTACACAGACAAGGTCAAGCTTTCGGTCGACAATAAAGCATGCTCTGATGAAGGTCTGGTAGATCGAAAGCTTGTTCTATTGAATCTAAATTGCAGGGATCTAAGTGTGCAGAAGATCTTTTTTTATGATTAAATATGCTATAAAATATGTTCATTCCACCCAAGGGCGTTTAATTGCCTAGTACAATTTGGTGTGGAGATCTGAAGGGGTTTTTTCCAAAATGAGAAAACATGGGATACTCCACCAAAATGACTCACAAAATAAAATCCAAACAGATAGTATGCGACTTAAGTCCTTAGTGTATTAAATAGCACACCTGCACAGTGGAGAGACATTGAATGATGACCTTCAGATTAATAGCACTTTCTTTAGATATCGACAACTTAAGGAGTTTCCCAGGCCCATTCAGTCACAACCAAACAGAAGAGTTTGACCTGCCCCCTGATCAGTGATGCCAGATGGATGTACAGCTGCAGAGAGAGAATTTGGTGGAAGATGGAAAAGGGGGATGCTTCAGTAGCTATGGAGGTTTTCTGCTTTTTCTCGTCTCTAACTGACAAAACTACAATAGCATCTATAACATGAAAGCAATGCAACGCACCTTTTCCCTTCGCTCTCTCTCTTTCTCTTCCTTCTCACTGAAGTGCACTGCAATAAGGCTATATTTGTTTATTTGATCTCCCTCACTTGATACATTTTTTTGGTTGTTTTTGTTACATTCTCCCCTGTGTTAAGTTTTGGTGTCTGGGTTTCTCTTGCCTCGTTCACCTGTATCTGTTTGTCATCTTGGTTTTTCTGTTACCTTTATTTCTTGTGTTTTTATTTTTTATTTTTCTACCAGGCCCTTGGGGTTTCTTTTTGTCATCTGCACAGTTTGCATTTCATCTCTCTTTCAGTTTTTATTATTTGTGGGAACAAATAAATTATGCCTAAAATTTGTGAGTGTTCAAGTCCTTTACTCTACTACAGTCTAACTTCCCTACTGCTGCTCTGTTGATGCACCTCTCAGGGGAATTCTTTGGAAAATTCAAATTTCATTCCCTTTTCATCCTTCAGAAGTTGCGAAGAATGGACTGGTTAAAGTAGTAGCTTGTAAGATTGGGGGTTTGTGGGAATCTGCCGAATCACCTGCATCTAGAACAATAATGTATAGAGCCGCTGCAAACTGGAATTGTATACCTTTTAAATATAATTCTTATCAGCAACAAATTTACTTTCAAGAAAAAGTTTTTAAAAAAACGCTGTTGTGAATAATTAAATACATTTGTGTTATTGATTTATTTAGTTAGTATTGTATTTTGTGGTTGGAGCCTATTTGTGTTGGGATTTTGCTGACATTGAGAATGCAATCATGCAAAATGAGTTTTTTTCTTGCTTTATTTTTTCTATGTTTCCATTGTTTGTTACTGCTCCAATGTTTTAAGTTATGTGTTTGGACCCCAGGAAGAGTAGTCTTTCACCTAGGTGTGGACTAATGGGGATCCGTATAATGAACAAATCTACAATGTTTGTCATTACTTAGTAATTGGCCTGTCCTTGGACATTAGACAATAAATGGTATTGCCCTTAAAGTTTGCACTTGACTTGTCTTAGGACCCTTATTGTCCTTCCACATCCATGCTGCTGGTGTCACCACCAGCAAAGCCATTTTTAGAGGCGGTGACATCAGTTCTGCCGGTTGTTCCCGACCATAGAGACCCTCTGCTGCCTTTTGCACTACACAGCTCACCCCAGGCACTTCACGATGGGCTCCTCTGTTATAAGCATATCATCAAGTTTGCATGAGCCTGTCTTTGTGGAAAGTAGGTCACGGCCGCCATCTGAGAATTAGGAGAGAATGGAGGTTCGTTCAGATCCTCTGCATGCGGAGATGCCGTGAAAAGTCCCGGCCATGTGACTGACACAGCTTCCTGTTCCTCCCAGCGACCCCCCTCAGCCACCACCCATCTCAACCTCTCGCATCTGCAGGCAGCCCTCGCACGCCTTAAAGACGCATACTAATGAAGCACCTTCCCCCCTTAACAATCAAAAGATGCATTGAGGAACCAGGGGTGAAAAAGACAGCCTGAAGGCTCTGCTGTTAGCCAGGATTAGAAAAACCCTGTAAAGCCACACAGGGGCATTCCAGTGGCTTCCTGTTGACATTTAGTTTAGCTTCTGGTTTTATACAGGAGATTATGTGTCAGTGTCGCTAATTGGTGCGACAGTTGATCAAGTCAAATTAGGGAGATTGAAGGGGGTGGAAAAATGCATCTGACAATTCAAACTCATTTCTTTATGCTAGGAAAAGACCTAATGAAATGTATCCTCTGTGCATAGTCACACGATTTACATTTACTACTTACATGCACCCCCTGTATGTGATATTTCCGCATTCCCTTTCATTTATAATACACTATGTGTTTGCTCAGTAATAAGCATTGATTAAAGAGGAAGGAACACTATTGCTCTGCTGGTAAACACAAGCCAATAGAAACAGTATTATGTAGTATGCTGTGTGGCACAGTGTCGTAGTGCTTGCTCTGCTGCCTCACAGCAGGAAGGTCTTGGGTTCGATTCCCGCCTGGGTAATTCCTGTCTTGGAATTGGTCCCCGGGCGCCAAAGAGTGAAAGGGAGAAAATGTCCTGTTTCTCTTCTTCTTTTATTAGGGATAATGTGAGATAGCATAAGCTGTACTGAAACTTTATTACAGCAAATTCTGTTTATACATGATATCTGTTGGCTTACTGAAGCCACATTGAAGCAGCATTATAGCTAATTCCTTCTGCTGCATGATATTGATGGGTGATTCATAGTGCAAAGCTTTAGTGTGGATGGCGGCAGCTTGGAAATACTCTCTCTCTCTCGCTCTGTCTCTCTATCTGTCTCTCTCACACCATTCATTTCCTCAGAGATAACCCTCTTCCCAGGTGAGGAAGTATAGTTGATCTCAACCCCGACCCCCTTCCCCGCAGACGTCACTGACACAAAAATCCCTCCCTCCCTCTCTTTCGTTCCTGGCCTAATGGAGCCCCAATTATTATTCATGTGAGATGTTTTGTGTTTCGTAAAGCATCAATCATTATGTATTATCAAGTAGGATGAGTCAGCTTCCCAGCTCCCCCCCATCCTCTGTCCTCCATGTCAGACTGCCAGAACAGTTTGAACAATACAGCTCTCTCAGGTCTTGGTAAAGTTCAACCATGTTCTCCCACACAGCACGCATGTTGATCGATCTTATCTGACGTTATCCTCCCTGATTGTCCGCCGGGTGACGAGGATGCAGTTCTTTTCCTTTGTTGATAGGACACGTTTTTAATTAGGGCCAAGCCGAAGTGGCGCTCAAAAAAGGAATTGTTTATTTCTGCTCATATTTCATTCATCTGATGTTCCTGTTTGTTTGTGATTGATTGTCACAATCTCTGTTTCAACATGTCCCACTCTGACCTTGACTGGCATCTGTTGCTCAGTCTGTATGCTCACATACACCATTTATCTGAAAAAGCAAAGCAGTGCATTACCACCCGCCCATTAGCTTGTTGTTACTACAACTACAATGCAGGTGGGATCTGTTTGAGGTCATGCAGGGAGAACGGTTTGCGTGGTAAATTGTCATGATGAACTAATGGCGTTACCAGGCTATTTGGATTGGACAATCAGCAGGACAGGATAAAGATGCACCGTAATATGACGGTGCATCTTTATCCTGTCCTGCTGATTGTCCAATCAGCCCTGAGCATCATAGCTAGTTTTTATTGCCTCAGATGGTGTGATATCTATGTTTGTTCTGATCTGTGGACTATTGGTGCATATTGTACTACATCTTCAAATTATGGACCTGGCGGGCCTTTCAACCGACTCACAATAGCTGTCTCCAACTTTGTGTAGAGGCAAATGAAAACATATTAAAAGTAAATGATCCACCTGGACTCAACTCTCCGCCCAATTGGCTCCCCAGTGGTAGAATGACCTTCCTACTCCAGTCAGAATCGCAGAGACAGTGGCACTCCTCATCTTCCTTCATAGGCTGAAAACTGCCCCACTGATTCTACCCATATCCTCGCTCCCCCACTCTAATGTGCTCTTATCTTGAGATTTAAAAAAATCATTCCACATCTCTCCTCAGCTCTTATTCCTCTTATTCCTCCTTCCAGCACCCATAATTCGAGGGTCCCAGGGATGTTGTCACTGTGCCTCGGCTCTGAACCTTGCACTGGTTGTTATTTAGTGGTTGTAATGTTTGTAGTCCAGGAAATTAAGTTGATTCTATTGTTGCATTCATTGTAAGTCACTCTGGATAACAGCGTTGGCCAAATGCCTAAAATGCAACGTGAAACGGGAGAGTGCAGACTTTTGTGTTGATGAAGCTGAATGGACAGACTGTTGTGGCCCCTGGTCTTGGCTGCAATGTTCCTGCAGGAATGAAGGAGGTTGTGGTAGCAGAGGCTCTTATAAAAGGATGTTTGTCTGGAGGCAGCAGTGGAATCGAGGGGGGAAGCTTTTGAGTGCATTTTCATTGCAAAGTTTTGCTTTGCTCAATCAAAGAAGTGAGAAATCATAAAATCTTGACCTTAAACTTTTCAGCGAACTTCATCATCGCATGTGAAATAAAATGCAGAGGTTGGATTTGGGTTTGTTATTACTGAACCTGTTCCCTACTGGTTATTTCTATCGCATCAATGTTATGCAGAATTTCCGTGCTGTATTTGAACTGCACAGTAATGACACAAAAATTAGATTGTGATTTTGTTTTTGTTTGCTACATACATTTCTTTTTCAGTGTGTGAAATGGATTCAAAAACAGCAGTCTCTTCTGATTTGGAAATTGCAGTAGTCGCAGGTTTCAGGATCATATCAACATTTCAGAGGTTATCTGGAAATTATTTGAAAAAAAAACGACAATGCATGCTATGATAATTGCACTTGTTTTCAATACAGTCTGATTTGCTTCAGGAGTAAAAGGTTAAAATGCATCGGTTTTGCAGTATGAGTATGAGTATGAGTATATTATATGTTCAGTATTAAAAAGAGAAGACACAGCCAACTGCAAAAAGACAAGACATACAGTACTGTATCCTCTGGTTACCCTGTCTGGCTGGACACATTTGGAGTAAGTTAGGGATGCTCATTTGTGTGTGTGTGTGTGTGTGTGTGTGTGTATGTGTATGTGTATGTGTATGTGTATGTGTATGTGTATGTGTGTGTGTGTGTGT
>CABFOS010039228.1:0-11993 GCA_900660315.1 Diretmoides pauciradiatus
ATGCTAAACATCACGTACCGAGACAGAAGGACAAACGTATGGGTGAGGACCACTTCAGTCGTCTCGCCGTTGTTATCACGTCTGTGATTTTCGTCTGTGTCCTCACCCATACGTTTGTCCTTCTGTCTCGGTACGTGATGTTTAGCATACTTCTTTCCATTTTTGTCTGCGCTGCAGCTAGCGTGTTCTTTGCTTATTTGGTGAGTGACCATGTCTCTGCGCCGTATGTCATTGCTGGCAGGACACATGAGTTGTAGACCTGTCGTTTTAGATAGTATGCCAATGTGTTACTGCTTAAAATATTGAAATTTCCCCTTAAAAACGTCCCCCTAGAAATATTTAGTTAAATGGTTGAGATTTTAACCAAGAAAAAATATCTCTCTCTAGTCTCTATTTTAATGTTTGCTTTCCAGTCGATGCCCCAGTGTTGTCCATTTTGAGTTGACCCCAAACAGAGTTATGGCGAGTGGGCACAATATGAAAAGTTGAATGCTGATGCTTTTATTCCCTGCTGGTTACAATGGAAGGTAAGGCAGCGTGTCACATGTTGTGTAGCATGCCTGTTAACACTGCCATATCCTGTACAGTAGTTCTGCGTGACTGAGGTGTAATGTCCTGAAGAAAGGTGCAGTCACAGAAACATAAACACATCATGGTGCACTTACTGTAAGAAGAGATAGGAAGTGCACAGAGCTGGGAATTTGCTATACTAGTGAAAACAATGGAATAGATACAGTATGCATCCATTGTACCCTAACTGTTAGATTATTGTTGTATTTAATACATCATAATCATAATACATCATACTAACCCCAGTGTGTCATTTTATTTATTTTATGTTTTATAAACTGGCATCCTCATCATGCAGTGTTATTCCCTCTCTATCCTTCTTTCTGTCTGTCAGCCAGGCAGAATCCAAAGCTGACATGCTCTATTGGGAAATGTGGACAGAGTTACAGTATGTGAAGACTACTTCCATAATGGAATGGAAGCTGGAGAAAGCAATACAAAAACAGAGAGAGAGAGAGAGAGAGAGAGAGAGAGAGACTGCTGCTCTTAGTGAAGACTGAAGCATATGAATAAAACAAGTGAAAGTGGTTTCTTGTAGTTTTTCCAAGGAGGACAAATGTTCATACCTTTGACAAGCGATTACTTCCCTCATGCTGAAAGATTTGCCAAGAGCTGATATTATTCAACACAAAAGTAAAGAATAGTTGGGTGTAAAACGGGAAAACAAATAAAACAAGCCCCTTTTTGATTGAACACACATTTCCAAAAGGATGTCCAATCATGTGCAACAAAAGCTAAGTGAGGTGAGGAAGAATCACATGATTGATCGTAAATGTCAGCCCAGATCACCTATTTGGGGGCCAGTGTGCACATCTATGTGGTGGAGATTCCCCCCAATGTTAGAAGTGGGTGTCGTTTTGAGAGTGAGCGAGTGGATACTGCAAATTTTGTATACAATGTGTACAATCTCTTTGAAATTACATTTAGAACACAATGGGACTCATTCACAAAAGTTTTCTTTAATTTCTTCGTATTTATGTGCGGACAAAAATACCAACATGGGATTCATGAAACAAATGCGGAAAACCTCAATTTGTGCGTACCCCAGGTGTATCAGATGATGAATGCCAATCATTCAGAAATTGGATGGATTATGGTGCTAGCAGACATGGGATCCATCTTCATTAGATGGTAAGACTATGTAATTGTATCTGTAAGACGTTCAGTCCCTGTGATCAACCCAATACAACTTTGATAATCTTGTATTGTATTGTTTTGCAGACTATTAGGTCGTTTTCCACAAATGTAGGCCACTGAAAGATTTTGTTGTCAATGAGGTTTGGCACTACTGTAATTGATTTTGCACAGAGAATAAGGCTTCTAAAAGCTTTCCCGCATGTTTCCAAACACTTGGTTTTGATCATACCAACGAACAAATTCAGATACAAACAAAATTATGAATGACAGTGTTCGTAGAAATGTTTGTACAAACGCTTTATGATCAAATCTGATGTTACTCACATTTTGTGAATGAGGCCCATTGCCTTTAAAGCAAGATCCTAACAGTCAATATGTAACTGTTATATTAATTGCTCAAAACTATCCTGTGATCCTAGCCAGTGTTTACGCTTTATTTAAACACATTTCTCTACCCTCCCTGATACTGACAGTCACTATGTTATAATAGGTGGGGACGTTAATATAGTGCTTGATACCTAACTTGACAGGTCTTCTCCATCACATACTCACCAACCAGCTAAATCAATGGACGTTTCTTAAGCATCTGATCCTTGGAGGTTTAATTTCTCAGATTCTAGAGTGTATTCTTTCCCCCTCCCTTGTACACCATTCCTATTCCCATATTGATCTCTTTCTTCTAGATGACAGACTGGGATGGCTTTCTGCCCACAACCATGCCAGCACCGACTGACCTGCAGATTACTTCTCTTCAAAGCAATGGAAAGACAGAGCTGCACTGTCCAACAGCTTAGTGAAGCCAGATGGACCGGCTCAATGATGGATGTTCTCTTGATGGAATGGCCATCATTCCAGACAGTTAGGAAAGGTTTCAAGCTTGGATATGTGTGAGATATTGGAAATGTTTTAATCTTTATTGTGGGAACATGAAATATTAAATTACTTTAATGTTACTTTAATGTAAAAAAAACATTTAGATTGTTCATTGACATCCAGGAAACATCCTGATATCAAAGGTGTTTTTACACTATTCTATTCTGCAAATTGGTCAAAAGACAGACCTCTAAACAGGGGGAATTGGCAAATGACTAATTTGGGGAGAAAACGGGGGGAAACAGCAGAGAGAGCTGAACACTCCTCAGACAGCTCATCTGTGGAGGAGTCCAGAGTCTCCTTTAAATAAATAAAAAAAGACAGACCTCTAGTCTGCCTCTGCAAGTAAAATTTGTAATGATCAGTTGATTTGCTTTCATATAGTTTAAAGGTATACATCTCCAGGGGAGAAGTCTACATACTCCAGCTGTTCCACTGCTCTATTCCAATTTCTTCCTTCAAAGTGACACAAATCTGATTATTTCAACTCAGTGTGAACAGCAAAAACGTGGCATGGAATCGCATTTTTTTCAAATCCAATCCAGATGACATTGATATGTGGTACTGAATCTTTTCAGGCATGCAACTTATGTGTGTATGTGTATATTTTTAAAACTAGATATGAACAATCACCCCCCAAAAAAATCATATATGACAGTTACATTGCTGGAACACTGCTCACCATGGCCTGGTGTGGCTCACCTGCTCGCTCACACGCACACACACCAAGGGAATCCAAACCTACCCTTGATGCCGCTGGGGATAAGCTGGGTCAGAGTGAGAATCACAAAGACTCGTCTTATTGAAGACAGTTTTCTGTTTGCCCTGTCAACTGTCCCCAGAGTCTCACTTTTTTATTTTGTCGTGAATCTTGCCTCTAAATCCCCCAGGGTTCCTGGAATGGCTAGAGTGAAAACCAGCAGAGTTATGGTATTTAAGGACCAGGGTTGAGAACCACTGCTCTAGTGAATAGGTGTATTTAGAATGCATATTGTTACCAAATGAAGTGTAAAAATTTTATGTACATATTCGTCCATTTCCAAATGTTTCAAGTAATCAAGAGCTTTCTGACAGCCCAAGTTCCAGACCTTTGCTGAAGACTGTGTGAACCTGGTGTGTTGTTACTGCTGTGTTGGCTCCTGGATCTATAGCCTGTCAGACTGAATGATACATTCTACTGTATTTACGTTTTGTGGTATTGAATCAGTAATGAAATGTGGGGCTAAATCATACTACAGACCTCATAACACCTGACTTCTCTCATCCATGTTGTTGTACCTCCTGGTGCCAGTGTGGGGTATAAAAGTCTTTGGGCCCAGATTACTGTATAATTCTTTTTGAGGGCAGTGTAAATCCCTGGGATTTTTATATTTGCTCATCCCCACCCCATTCATTCCTTCCCTTCCACACACAGCTCTTAGGATTAAATGGATGGGGAAGGGGGTGGGGAGTATGGGGGAAGCTGGCTCTTTCAGCTCTTGTTTCGTGGATGATGGTCAGAGGCAGTTACGTAAGTGGATGTCAAATGCGCAGTTCAGCCTTTCTCCTTTGTGATGCATTATGAAGCCTTTGTCTGTGTTTCACTAACTGGGTTGCCCACGCATGCTATGCAACACACATGAGAAAGCAGATGTAGGCTACACAATCCATGCCACTGTTGAGTCCTTCAGATTAACAAGAACACTCATGCATACCAACCTCTTTTCATATGCTCACCTTGAAATTTGTTTGCATGCAGTGTCTGATGGCCACAGTGAAGCACTAACACACAAATAGGCTAGTGGAAACAACCGCTAGTGATGATTGTGTTTGGGTGAAATCACATTACCCAGGCAGATTTGTAGCAGAGCTGTCATGGTTGATCCCTCAGTCTTGGCAAAAATATAAATCTAAACACAGACCCAGCCAAAGAACACAGATTAATGGTGTACACTGATATAGGACTCCCGTGAAATAAGATGGTTTTGTCAAAAAAGGAAAAATATATTTTGTGTTTGTTTTAGTCATCCACCCCCTTTATTTATTTTTATTTTTTATCAAATGCTGATGACTGTAAGCAAGGACTTCCATGTACAAGAACTAACCTGATAACTTCTATTCTATTTTGTGAATAAATAGAACATAAGACTATATCACATCCTCCATCAATATCAGATTTTATTTTGCATATGAACAATTCCTCATATCCATGCATACAGTACAATGAGCTCACAGAGTGGCAAAGAGAGAGAGAGAAATCATTCTTACTAAAATATGTATTCTATCTAATGAAAGGGACAGTTTTGCAGGGTATCATCAAACAGCAGCAACCCACATTGCTTGCACTCAAAGAGTGTTACAGTGTCACACATATGAGGTTATTAAAATTGGTTATTAAAACTCAGTGACAAACTTTTGGTTATGTCTGCAACCAAGATTTGTAGAAACTGTCTAATGGCCTCTTAACTTTTTTCATCATTGGACTGTAACTGTAGGTTACACAAACCTGATATATCTTACTATTTATCTACATAATATTTCATACAAAATAAATACATATATAATACATGATACATGGATTCATTTATATCATCACTGTAAACATGAAAACATAAAGAACATCATATTATATTTACTGTACTATAAGTACTGCCGAAACAAACAAAAGTGCTTGATAAAAGACAAATATATATGCACCCCTGTTCACTTTGATTGTATAGAGGTGAGATAGCACCTATATGACAGTCTGTGGATGGTTCAGAGGATATAAGCTGTTTCATATTTATATTTGGTACTTTTCTCTGCCAGCTTATTATGATATATATATAATTTTTTTAACTTCTAGTCACAGCGTTTTCTTTCATTTCCACAGTGTTCTTCTGAGATCGAGATCAGACCGAGTCCACTTTGACCTGGTTATTGTTGGTCATGAGTGGTGAAGGTTTACTCTTGAGCCTCTCGGCTGCATCATTGGAGCTGTCCTGGAGGAAGAGGCGTGCTGTGCACACCGACACTACAATTCGCTTGTACTCACGCCGAAAGTTCTGGTTCAGCATACCATACACAATGGCATTAAGGCAGCTGTTGAAATAGGCCATGAAGTAGCTGGCCACGAACAACCACTCTGGGATGAGTGGCACCACTGTCACTGGGTTGATAGCAACTGCTAGACCAATGAAGTTGAGAGGTGCCCAGCACACAGCAAAGAGTACAAACACCACAAACATGGTGACAAAGTTCCTCACATCATGTGGTGTCAGCTTTGGCCGATTGTCTGGCTTGACCCGTCTCCTCACCTGTATGACCAGGATCCAGATGCGCAGGTAGCAATAGGTGACAATCATGATGGGCAAGATGAAGTGAAAGAACACCACTGCAATTGTGTAAGCCGAGCTGGCTGATTGCTCAAAGGTGCAGGAGTAGACTCTTGGGTCATACTGCAGGGAACCCACAAATAGGTTGGGTACGATGGCCACCACTGTCAGTGCCCAGATTAACAGTACATAGCATACAGAGTTTTTGTCGCTATACAGCTTGTCGTACTTGAGGCTGTGGCAGATATAGCAGTAGCGGTTGATGGCAATACCAGTGATGTTGAAGATGGAGCCGATGACGCTGACACCCATGAGGAAGCCACTGATCTGGCAGTGGACGTAACCCAGGTTCCACCCATTGTGGAAGATGGCGGTGAGGACCAGAGGGTATGGGTAGAGGGCCACCACTAGGTCTGCCACTGCAAGGCTCACCACGAAGATGTTCCCTGCAGACAGAACATACACACAAAGCACACACACAAGAGAGACAAAGACGAACACATTAGTCATCTGTGAGAGAACCACAGTATATTGGCCATCCAAGCAACAGTGACAAAGAAAGAGTTGAGTACTTCAGCCATACAGCAAAGGACCCCAAGTGTAAATCAGAGGGAAAACATCTGCAGATTTGTGTGTGTGTGTGTGTGTGTGTGTGTTGCTTGTTTCCCCCTGATGAGTAGGTGTGTGTGGACTTCAGCTTGCATTAGATTATCTCCTTGTGAGGTTGGTGAATAATGAAAAGGAATAAATAATGCATATTTCTAATTGCCACCAAGTACTCAACATTGTGTGTACCAAGGCAACATGAATTTAGGGTAATCAAGGCCACACAAGTGCATTCTTTACTCCAAACTAATGGGTGAATAAAAGATGTCTTGTTGGAGAAGACGGTTACGATGGACAGCGACTACAAAGAAACCCTCAACCTCTTTCAAGTGAAACACAATATACACTTCACACAGGCAAAAAACAAACATCTCATTATATTCTAAGGAGGCGTGCTCACATATGCACACACTAGTGTATGTTTCCAGTGAGCCTTAATCATGCAGAGATCAGCAGGTTTTGGTTACACTAGATCGTGTGAAAAGTAAACCATCATGTGGGGATTGTGGAGGCAGCATTTAGCCACGCAGCAACTTCACAGCTGTCACCTAAATCTGTGGAATATTTCTAGTACTGTAGGTACACATATGTTTAATATTATTTAATATTCTTTATATTCTTATAAATTATGTTTCTTATAATCTTTTATAATAAGTATTGATCAAGAAATTAGTCGATTCAATTAAGTAAGTAATACTATGGTGGCAAGTAACAAAGTATAAATACTTGTTTCTATAAGATTGCACTCCTCCTGACACACACACACACACACACACACACACACACACACACACACACACACACACACACACACACACACACACACACACACACACTGACCCCCAGTGGAGTGAGCTGTTCCACACAGAGTTGAATTTGTTCCCCTGCTCCTCTGAAATGACAGTGTTTCCATCGGGCTCAGAAAGACTGGGAAGCCATGTTTAGAGGATAATCTTGCCCGGACCATCTGGTCAAGATTTTCTCGCTCTTCTGTATTTCTGATTTCCTCTTTTTTCCCATGAAAAACAAAACAAAACAAATGTCTTTCTGCAATCCTGAAATGCAATTCAGAAGTCACATGGGTTTGATTTACTCCTTTGTTTTAGTGAAAGAGAATGACAAAACACTTCATAGAAATGGAAAATTGAATGGCTCTGTAGCAGGGGGAGCAGACTGTCTACTCCTCCAAGGCAGCGTTGAACTATACAAGCTATATACTACTGATCATTTCCAGTTGCTTCTCCCCAACTGGCTACACCAGCAATCCCATTTCCCTCGCCGTACAATGGGTGGTGACACAGGAAATTTAATCTAGACATTTTGGTGATGATGAAAGTGGTTCTAATAGGATTAGACCTACTGTAGCTTGACAGGAGTGTGACACAGCTATACAGTGCATTAGAAAACTCTGAATCATAGGTAGAAGAAAAACATGTTTCCCACATGCCCAGGGTTGTCCCAAAGTAAAATATGTATGTCTTAATATGGATTTTGTTTTATAACTGACTTGTTTAATAAATCATCTCTTAGACCTCTTTAGTAGTTCTAAACAAATATTGATATTTGTCTCATAGACCAACTATTTCTCTATATTGCTGTGATGCCAGAATGAAATCACTTATTAAAATCTACCAATTGACTAAAAAGGTCTACTGTACTTGCTTCTATGACTAAATTAAAATTCCCATCTGTAAACAAAGTCACACTGCAGCTTGCCTTCCCAGCACACATCGCTGTTTGCATTGCAAATCAATAGTTACAAGTATCTAAACAGAGTTATTAAGAGAACACAGACAGCTCTGAAGTATTGGCATTACTGTTGTCTGTGGACACGACCTTAATTTTCTAATCAGACTAATGCCTTATCTCTGGGATAAGAGGTTTAGGACGATGAATGGATGCGCAAGAGAACTGCTTCAACACAAATCAAACATAGTAAGCATACACACACCTGCCAACAATCTCACAATTCTAGAAGAGACAGAAATATAGCCCATAAAAACAGAAAGATCCTATTTTAGTCTTGACTGAAAGACAGAAACATCTCTCTCTCTCTCTCTCTCTCTCTCTCTCTCTCTCAACCTCCCCCTCGCTCTCTCGCTCTCTGCTCATATATCTGCCATGTGGCATTTTACCATAAAGCCAGATTATGGGTTGCATGGTTGGAGCCACAGAAAGCCATCACTTAGGGGCTGAAGACTGGAGTTAAGATTAACTGCAGGACTTCAGGCCGGGGAGATTTGCATCCACAGGCACAGCACAGCCCTGTGTTTAGCACTGAGAGGATTCTGGTGTGGCAACGGTTAAATCCAAACACAAAGATTAAGACGCATAAGCTAATTCTGGTTGATGAGCATTTTAAGGTCATCCAAAACAGTCATAGCGAACCGCAGGCAGTAATGATAGTGAACCAGAGCACATTAGACTATTTCCACGGTGGCCATTTTGAATTTACGTCACACTTGGGGTGGGATATGGGAAGACTGGCATACTGTACACAAAACTAGAGTTACTTCAACACATACGTGATGAGTTCACATAGACATATAACCGTTATTTACTAGCTAGTTGGCCTAAAGTATTACTGTAAAATGTAAACCTATATCCCTCCGGATGGTTTCTAATACATTTTTCAGTGGGCAATCTGTGGAATGATAAATGTCCTGTCTGATTCCAGATGTTTGTATGCTGTGCAACTTGGTACACAACAGTAGGACATAGCTGGGCTGTGCTCTCGGGGTACCCTATATGTGATGTAAATTCAAAATGCCACTGTGGAAAAAAGGTCTATAAGTTAAGAATAAAATAAATGAATAGTAATGAACTGGTTTAGTGTAGTATTCATCAATGGGGGAATCCTTCCGTTCCTTATTCACCATGGAAAATACTGATGTTTTATAGAATGTACAGTAAGATTAAAAGGGTAACATGGGAGAGAAATTCCCCATCCTGAATTTAGAAAATAGCGTTCTTCGAGGGATACAAAGCCACAAGGGATGTACAGTCATTCGTCAGCCGTGGTTTGATGTGGCTAGGATGCCTCTGGAGCTTTACACACTGTTAGAGGGATTTGTCATCATGGATGCTTGCTCATGTAAGCAATGGTCACTGGTCACTGGCAGGCCCGTTCAGGTTCACCGCTTGGCTGCCAACTGCAAACCTGCTTACCCATTCTGCGTGACCACGAAAGTTAAATGTGCTCTGTGTCATCCGGTTCACCATTTGAAATGGTTCTAATGTAAATGCCAAAGCAAGGGAATTTACAGCAGGGGGCTAGTATTCCATTTGCTTGAATCACTATTTAAAGTTTCAGCTATACTTTTGGTGTCATATATTCATATATATCTTCAAAAGAAAGAAATCCATTAGACTGCATTATTGATTTGAGCAAATCCAATGAATTATATGACTAATTGCAATTTTTGGGCAAAGCAATGATTAAATGTTTTACTTTTGTCTTATATTTTAGCATAAAACACCAATTTGGTTGCCATGCTTGCACTCAATATTATGTTTATAGCCAATTTAGGGGTCTTGCTTTGCTTTCCTCCGAAATATCAGAGTAAATGATCATCCATTAAGCATTCTTTCAATTGCAATGCAGTGAGGAAAACCATGTGGGTAAAGTAGGACATAATATGATTCAGTGGCTAATATTCTGTGATTGGTAATGGCATATCCAAGCTCTGATTCATTGTGAATATTACCGTCTGTTTGGCATCAGTGAAAACTACTACAGGGATGGAGGCTAATTAAGTGAAGCAAAAATGTTAATTCAGGATGAGTGTCAGACATCAGCTGCCGAAAGAAAATTGCTTACATTTTCCAGTATTTTTTCAGTTTACAGTCGTTTATGAAAACTGTCAGAAAACTCTCCTCTGTATCTGCTCTATATATAAACTCTGATTTTATGTTTCTTTTCACATTTCACTTGAGGCAAGTCTGTCTCAAACATTGGGTTCATACATCTTTGTTTCTGGGCCTGCTTCCAACATAGTAATAAACAGCAATGGATATATGAGTCACGTGTTGTTAGGCTGGGAAAAAAATAGTTTGGTGACCACTTCCATTAATGTTAGTTAAAAGAATCCCATTAACTACTGGTTGTCAAACAAATGATAGAATGAAAGGTCTAAAATATACACATAAGCTTCACAGGGCTGTGCAATTTCTGCTCAACTGAAGTCCTTTGTACTAACAAACCCTGACACATGCGTTTGTACATACAGCTAACAAGGATCATAATTATTCTAAATCATATACAGTATAGCACTATCAAGCTTTTTACTGTATATGGGAAGTAACTGACAAGAAGAAACCACTCGCCCAAAACCCAGTCTTCTCTCCCACACTACACCCAAACACGCATCAAACAACAGTTGACAGCTTCTCACACGTCTGTGGCTGTTTTGCATCAGAACTGTCGGAGAATCCTCACAGATGTGTCAAATACTGGCGCTTCGGACTGCTTTATGGTGCGTCCTTTATATTCCCTCAAACTACGAGGGAAAAGGCCAGTGCCCTGAGTGAGAGAAAAGGTCTTTGTGCTGCTGTATGTCTCTGGCCTCTTTCACACATGAACTCCAGACAATCTCCGGAGTTGCCCTTTCACACAAGTAGCACGCACCAGCAGATTGTCCATGTCAGACGCGTTCTCACCAGCTGGAAATACTCTGTTTGGTTTAGGGAAGGGTGGAGCCTGGGTGGAGCCTGGGTAGAGCCTGGGTGGAGCCTGGGTGGAGCCTGGGTGGAGCGTGCAGGAGGCAGGACATGATGCAAAAAAAGCTGTGGAAATCGCCTTCTTACTTAATCTTACGATTTCGACATCTGCCCTTACTGACAGAAGTTCTCTAATCTCGTCGTCTCTGCAGTTACATGTAGCTGACATTTTCGCTGGTGTCTATGTCTTTGTGTGATATCTTCTTCACCTTCGGATGTTTGTATTCTCCCGATTTCACGCCAGTCGCACTATAAATACGTCATCAAACACGCCTAGTCGCCTACTCGCTCGTGAATACTCCGAACAATGTCCTGCCCTTTTCACACATGGGCTCACTCGTACATTAAACGGACATAGTACTAGGGTGTTCATAACGTACGGTTCTGTTCATAACTTTTATGGACAGAATTTCTAGGCGCAGCCGGGTGGTGGAGGGGTTCGAGTTTGGTGGCGAGAGGATCCCGTCTCTGCTTTTTGCGGACGACGTGGTCCTCTTAGCTTCATCGAACGACGACCTCCAGCTCTTGCTGGGACGGTTCGCATCCGAGTGTGAAGCGGCTGGGATGAGGATCAGCACCGCCAAGTCCGAGGCCATGGTTCTCAGCCGTAAAAGGGCGGAGTGCTCACTCCGGGTCGGGGAGGAGGCCCTGCCTCAAGTGGAGGAGTTCAAGTATCTCGGGATCTTGTTCACGAGTGAGGGTAGGATGGAGCGTGAGATCGACAGGCGGATTGGGGCGGCGTCTGCAGTGATGCGGTCACTCAACCGGTCCGTCGTGGTGAAGAGAGAGCTGAGC
>CABFOS010039229.1:0-16941 GCA_900660315.1 Diretmoides pauciradiatus
TCCTCCAGGAGTGGAACCGGATAGACGGGACAATATGTCAGGAACTTGTACACTCGATGCCAAGAAGGGTCAGTGCAGTACTTAAAAGTAAGGGAGGACATTAAGTATATACATATACATACTTGTTGGATTAAATAAGGGTGTACTCATCTTTGTAACCCTAGATTGTTGGTGTCTATGTGGTTCCCCACCCCCAGGATCCAGCCCGGCAGTGTTGGTGTTTACGTGGTCCCCTCCCCACTCCCGAGATGACGCCAACTGAACTGCTTGCTATGAAGCCCCACATCAGTTCTTGATATCCCACCCAAATAAACTGTGTATGAATTCTGTATACTGCTGCCCAAACTCGGCATCTATTGCCCGCCCAGCCGTCCTGGTAGGGAGATCCCTCGCTTAGTCGTCCCTCCCAAGGTTTCTTCCACTTTGTTTTGGTGGGAGTTTTTCCTTGTCCTTTGCTGAGGGTCTAAGGTTGGGGGGTGTTGTGTCAAACTTTGGGCATTGTGAAGCCCTTTGAGACTGTAATGGTGATTAAGGGCTATACAAATAAAATTTGATTGATTGATTGATAGATTTAAGCAAACTTGCCTAACTTACTTACAGATATTGACATATCCTTCTATGTTGTGTACATGTTTAATACATTTCAATTTTGTCATCTTCCTATATTGTAATGGTGGTTTAGAAGAAAATATTTCTTTATGTTCAGAGGGGGTGTACTCACTTATGCTGTGTACTGTATGTATGTATGTATGTATGTATGTATGTATGTATGTATGTATGTATGTATGTATGTATGTATGTATGTATGTATGTATGTATGTAGATCTTTGAGAAATGCTCATATGAAATTTAAATCTGAATATCTTGTTCACACACCATTTGGTAAAGTTCCCTCTAATTGTTATGATATATTTCAGTCAAATATAACATGTTAATGCTCCTAATACACAGTGTGACCTGTTTTGGGCTTTTAACAACTAATACCAAATATTGACTAAATTAATATGGGCCTGTTTTAATTATGTTTGTGAAATATCATTTGACTAAAATGTGTTCGTGGTAGAGGACATTTGGACTGTACTTTATGCCTAATGAATTGATTCAATTTCAGAAGTATAATGAAATAAAAAATTCAGTAAAAACTGCATCTGGGTTTAAAGTCTGGAAAAACATTTTTGACTGCAACTTTGATCCACGTTAATTCCATAATCGTCCCTGTCACTTGAGTCTGAATAGATAAAAGGCAGTCCATTCTTTTCATGTTAAGGTCATCACAAATAATCCACCTGCTGGGGATGGTGCGAATGGTATTATATCTTTGTATCTGTGATAAATGCTAACGCTGTTAGATTAAAATGGCAGGCTCAATTTTCAGTTTTTATCCATTGAATTATGAAAATGACACAGTGGTGTTAGCCCCTGATGAAGGGAATGACATTTCTGACAGTCATGTAGATGACCTTCTCTTTTTGTCATTGTGTTTGGAAAGTGTGTTTGGGTTTTTTTGTGTCACATTAGATGCAGATTGCAATCTTCCACTCATTTCTCTCAATACAATCTGTAACCCACATTTCATGATAGAAACTCATGACCATTGTGATTATAGATAAGTATTGACTATCCTATAGGAGAGAGACAGCCAGTGTACAGTCCCCCTTCTATATGTGTCTCTCCATGCCGCCACAGTGTCACAGCACTGAAAGAAAAGTCTGTTTCAGCATGTTGTATTGACACGGGCAGTACTGCATACCTATGCATATCCCCAGTTCTAGAGCACACCATTTACAAACAAACAAAACCAAAAAAAGAAACATGGACCACCACCACCCCTTTCCTAAGGCCCCCTAACCTGTACAGGGTCACATGCACCATGCCCCCTGCAATGTCTCATTCAAGAGCATCCCATACAGGGAGACTGATTGTTACAAAGGGTTTTGCTTCCATCAACAGAAAATCAACGAGGGGACAACTTTTTGGATTTCAGCCCAGTAGAATTCTCTTTGACTCTCTATTTCCCTCCAAGTTAGCAACATCTTTCTCTCCCTCTCTCTTTCCTCCCATCCATCTCTCGTGTTACCTCAGAAACGTGGGCAGCATTTCCTGAAGAAACAAGGTAAGGACATCACTTTTGATTAATTTTCTTTATGGGATGTAATGATATATTGACATTGGTGATGCATGTAATTGGATAGAGGCTGTCAGAGAAGATGAAATGATCAATTCTATTGTTTGCCTAACCAGCATCTTTACTGCAGAACAAGCACTGGTGTGACATGAGGATTTGGCAGTGAAAACCGCCACACTATATAGAGGAGCAGCTTTTTACCGTGGCTTTACATCCCACTTGTTCAACTCATAGTAGTGCTTTACACTAGGGGGGAGGTTAATATGGGTGTTGAAAAGTTTGTAGACATCCAGTCTGCTTCATTTTTTTAAATGTTATGTCACTAACTCGTATATGAATTAAAGCAGCTAACCTTTAGACTTATTAAGATGAAAATGCTTCTTGCATGTTCATATGGGAGATATCTTCAACGATGGTTCTGACGTTTGATATTTCACTGATCGTTATTATAGCTGTCTGATTGGCTGGCAGTGTCTATTTGTTTCAAATACAACAGTGATTCGTAAGATATAGATTGGTGTGATAAGATTCACGATCCATCACTAATATTTTCAAAATTCTTCGTAAACTGTAAGCAGAATCTATATGGACATGTTTAGTACCAATGCATTTTAATGATTATGCCTTTGTCTTATTTTAAAGTGTGTCGTACCAGGGCAAGAGCAAACTATAATACTTATGTTTGATTGAGCTGCCACATCTTCTCCATTTTCAGCTCTTGATGCAACATTTTGCATCTTGTATATCTATGTAACATTTGACTTAACACATTGTGCGTGCGTGTGTGTGTGCGTGCGTGCATGTGTGCTTACAGAAAACATAGTTTAACAGTTATTAGTACATCCTAACTCTTGTCTCGCTGTGGTGATAGGTGCTCTGCAGCAGCCCCATCATCTCAGCTTAAGATGTACAGCTTCATGGGAGGGGGCTTGTTCTGTGCCATCGTGGGAAATATCCTGTTGGTGGTCTCCACTGCAACTGACTACTGGATGCAGTATCGTCTCTCTGGCAGCTATGCCCACCAGGGCCTGTGGAGATACTGCATGTCCAACAAGTGCTACATGCAGACTGACAGCATAGGTAAGACACGTGCCATTGCCATAAGGGTCTTTCAGGGTATCAGGGACTACAGCTCTGGCTTGGGATGACTCCTCACCCTGGTGTGGAACCTGCATTCTGTGCCTGCCAGCATAACAGACAGCTGCCCTACCAATTGAAACAAATCAAAAGCAAATTCTCTTGATTTACAATTAGGATATTGTTTCTACCAGGGGAGTGGGTTTAAACCAGCTATCCGGCTCTGTTACACCGCCACAATATGCTCATCACCCATCTGCAGAGAAGCTTAGTGGTTAGAGACTACTCTGTAGCCAGGAGTTCTTGGGTTTGATCCCACTGACAGTCATGTGTCTATGAAAAAGAAAATATACAACCTCTACCTCATTCATTCTACATTGCTCTGGATTAGAGAGTGAGATAAATGTCAGAAATAAATGTGCCAAAAAAGATACCATAGGTACCTGTTCCTGAAACTGGAAGAGCTGCTATTTGGTGCCATCTACTGTCTGACCTATCATATTTTAGGCCTGGTGCTGGGAGTCTCCACTAGACCAATGTTAAGATCTGTCCAAATGTTTCTACACAGCGCCACCTACTGAACAGATTAACAGTGTTAACCTAAGATGATAGCCAGTCTTACTTTCTATGGCTGTGTTCGTTGATGGTTTATTTGATGATTTTCTTATGTGTTTCCAACCAGCTTATTGGAACGCCACCAGGGCCTTCATGATCCTGTCAGGGATGTCGTGCTTTGCGGGCATCATCGCTGGCATCATGTCCTTTGCCCACTTCTCCTCCTTTGAGAGGTTCAACCGCTCTTTTGCTGCAGGGATCATGTTCTTTGTCTCCAGTGAGTCTTCTCTCTCCTGTCAAGACACACATACATGAACACACACACACACACATATGCATACACACACCTTGACAGTGATAGTCACATAACTCTCTATCACCCTCCCAGCTTTCTTTGTTCTGCTGGCCATGGCCATCTATACTGGAGTGACTGTGAACTTCCTGGGGAGGCGCTTCGGTGACTGGCGCTTCTCCTGGTCCTACATACTGGGCTGGGTGGCTCTGCTCATGAACTTCTTTGCAGGTAAGGAAGGACAAAGCCCAGGGAGTCAATTTTGTCCAACTTTGTCCAAGACAGAGAGGGCAGAAAAGATCTATCAAACATAGCTAATCAACCTAATTAGATAAATATTTCTTATAGGTACTATATTACATTATTACATGAATATAAATGTCAAATGTTGATCATATCTAAATTCAAGGAGAAATAATGAAACAAATGAAAAAATGAAGTGTAATAAGGCACTTTGACTGATACATCTGGCACGCAGCTTTGGGACCCTAACTCTAAAATAGTGTTGCTGTTTTACTGTGCCTCCATCACCAAATGACATTGCTTTTCTCTGTTCCAGGTATTTTTTACATGTGTGCCTACAGAATGCATGAATGCAGGAGAGGGGCTGGCCCACGCTAGAGGGAGACAGACAGCCACAGCCAACGTTTTGTAAAAGAGGATACTTTGAATGGAAGCCCAAACAGAACATCATACATCAAAGCAGTCTTGACTGATCGACCCAAGAGATGACGTCTGATGCTGCTCCTGAGGATTCAACAATATGAGGCTCTGATTAAGAACTTGCATGTTTTTTTTATAAGTCTCATGATTGAAATAAGGATTTTTTTTCTTGGCATGATTACGATAAGAATAATATGCTTTATACAACCAAGTATGTGTTGTAGCATTGCAATGTGATCTTGGAATTCCTTCACTTTCTTTTTCAAGTCCTTTTTCAAGAAAATATGTAAAGGGAAAGTGTGGATAATCAGAGGTGTGTTGATTTGGCACATTCAATAAAGTTGGTCTTCAAATGGTATGCTGATGTTGATTTTCTGCAGTTCTGTGGGCCCACCAGAGGATGGCAGCACTAAAACCCAACTAAATCTCCTAGCACAGTTACACTTGATGATTTAGCCTTTTCATTGCAAATTGAATCAGGATCAAATACCTCATAAGATTTGCATGTCGATAAGAAATGTCTCCTATTATAGCCATAGTGCTAATAATCCTTCCACTCTTTACTTTAGCCCAATCTAAAGAAGCCCCCAGGAGATGTTTTGTAATATTTCAAAGAATATATTGTGGGGAATAGAAGTTATTGGGCTACACAACAGAGAACAACACATCAAAGGTTAACCCAGGCCATGCACAAGACTTCCCCTAAGGCTATTTGATTTGGCAATCCTTCAGTACTTAGATTTCTGACAAAGATCTCCCCAAACTAATAGTGAAATTTATGGTCTTTATTAAGCTTCTGGTCTTCCACACAACACATTTGTTGATGTGTAGAACACGTACTGCAGTATCTTTGGACTGCACATGGAAAACTGGTGGGAAGTGTTTGTTTTCATGTGTATATTCAAGCATGGAACAAGCTTAAATCATTAAAAGAAGAACAGAACATGAGGAGTTCCTGGACTGGGGAACCACGTTACTGGGGATCCAGGGTGGGGACTTCAGCCACTGATTGTTAGATTGTTATTGCCTGGGTCTTTAATCACAGCTTCCCTTTTCTTATTTGTCTATCGCTCACCATCAGCTGGGAGTAGAGGAACAGCTCTGCTGAGGTAATGAATGCTTGGGCTACTTGTGATGCAGAAACAACGAGAGAAATGTAAACACTAAGTCACTGGACAGAGCCCTTGATCCAAGTTTCCATACTTGGTCCCTGTGGCTGCTGTGATGAGATAAGCTCATCTTTTTTCAGATTCATTTAAAACCCACTGTAAAGCTTCCAATAAGTACCTGGTCTTGGCAGCCTGTGTGACCACAACCTGGCAGATCTTCACATTTTAGCAAATTAACTCCTCTCTCATGGGTACCAGGTCAAAGGTTAACTTTTTTCACTGTAACCTGTTAGCAAATATATTGTAGGTGTATTACTGAAATACAATTCACCAGTAGGAGTAGAATATTGTCATCTTGGTTTGACATACAGATCAAATCAAAGCCTCCAAAAATTGCCAGTGTCTAATAGGCGTCTGATTGTTTTGGTCATTGAAGCAAATAAATGCCCACATTATGATGGGAGGTTTTATGATATTATAAATATTGTCCATTGGGGTTCATCTGAAAAGCAATAGGCTGAGTGTGGGTATTCAGGGAGCGTATTTTCCACATGTATTTAAGAAAAGTGTGAATGTTTATCTAACTCTTTTTCGATAGAATAAAGTGAATGTATGAGTACAGTTTGAGTAAAGTTGGTCCAAGATTATAGTAAAAGCCGGAAAAGTGATTAGCAGTCTACTGGTCAAAGTCCTGTTCTTTTCCCCAGCTCAGCCTGAGAAAGAAACACACTGCAAAATATATCAATCCAACAGGTTATTTTGTGTCGTTTTGAGGCTTTACATCTTATTTTTCTTAAAACAAAGAGGGGAAATCTGTTGCAAATGGAAATCACGGATGCTTGGGGGGTGAAAGTGAAAGTGAAAATGTTTGTTTATTGATTGATCTGCCTCATCTTGTTTCAAGGTATTGACGCACCTAGAAATTCCTGAAACAAGCGACACTGCTTTGGAAAGTGAAATTATCCCCCCCCAGCTGAATTCTTAAAATAGTGAATACTAAATACTAAATAATTTGTTAAGATTGACACTATACACGACAAAATGCCACACAATGCGATGTACAGTATACATACTATACACATACACAGATAGAGAGAGAGGAGTACACACACACAGACTACCACCGGTTCATTTGTTACCAACACAAATCACGACCAGTTTGAGTAAATGTGTAACTAGTCACACCATGGAACCCTGAGCTATACTAGTTAGTTTAATAGTTTTATAGCTGACTGAGGAATGAAAGTCAAGTCTGACGCAGGAATGCGAGGTCAAAGGCATCGCTCCAAGGTGTCTGTGCTAGACACACCAGGTCTCCTATGCCCTTCTATTAGCCAAGTGTTTGTTCGACATGCTTTCAGTGAGAACACCTGGTCGTTTTCGGTGTCAGAGCTTGTTGATATATGTGACAATTCCCTCAATAGAGCTGATAGTGAAGACCTGCAATTATTCCCACTTCAAACAAGAGGGTCTCCTCTCTCCAGACTACAGAGCCCCTCACTAAGGCAGATATAAAATGTTTGTCAAATTGAATGTTCACACGCACGAATGCACACACACACACACACACACAATGCATGCGTATGAATGACTGTATGCTCATTGGCCTGGTTGTCTACTGACTGATAGCCAGAGTTATTGCTCTCAGCGATGGAAGAGTAAGCTGACACAGCATGGTCTTGTACAAACTATCCTCATCCCATCCTGCCCCGTCCCATTGGGCCTGGTCTCTGAACACCCTAAACCCAATCCCTCTTCTGTCTGGCTCCCTGATCCCCAGAATACTCTGCCAAAAACTACTGATACATACCTGTGTCCAAGCCTTATACTACCAGCTAGCAGGTGGCAGATACATGCATACTATGTATAACAGGCATCTTTTCCTGATTGTCTTCGCTATTTGCAAATGCAAATAGCAAACTCAAAGACCCGTAAAGATAGCAAGGGTATATTTAGACACAAAGCTTGAATTTGTCAAGTTAAAGTGATGGCTATGAGACAAAATGTGTTTTTGGAAAGACTTTATTGTGCCTTACAGGTGAACACTACTGTGGTTTTGCATTTAGTGCACACAATACAAGAGACAGAGAGAAAATAAACATTGCACAGGAAACAAAGGAGAATAAAAGTATATAATTTACACATCTTGTCATAAATAAAGTCTGCATATCAGTGAATATGGTGTGGTTCATTTGACATAAAATACACAACTTGTGAGTGGGGTTTCTGCTGAAGCTTTGGGGGTGTTCTTGAAAGAGAGGTTATATACTGTAGTTGGAGAAAACTGGTTGAAAGAGCTCCATTAATTTCCACAGGAGAGGACTGGGTGTCCCAACATATCTTTGTGCTAAAGGCATCTTTGTTCCATTGGAAGCCATTGGATGAGAATAATCATAATGCTAAGTGGCTTCATTGAAATGTGGCCCGTATTATTTCCTTCAAAATGAAGTTTGTTGCACATATGTCCACATATTCAGTGTCATCTATAGCACCTCGGGCATGAATCACATATAGGCATAAGAAATTATAAGTAAGCATTCTGCACTCAACAGAAAAAAACACTGAAATGATTCCAGCTTTGGTCACATTGCCCTTCTTCTGCATGATTAATTCACTTGACTGTCTCTCGCATACCATTTATCCACTCTATAGCTCATTTATCCCTATAATTGCATGGAAAAACAGCTATTCCACTAATGAAATAGATTGACAATGAGATTGACAATGAACACTATAGGGGCAGATTTACTTCAAAATCTAAGGTCAGGGTGGTCATGAAAAAAAAACTAGAATAATGTTAAATGCTTCCCAGCTCCATTAGTTACAATCTGCCTAAATTGTTATGAGAAAAAAGAAAGCAATAACTGCACTGGCAGCGGACTCTGTAACAGAGTAAGTCAATCTGAGAACTAAAGTCTTGTCCATTCGTCTATTTCTCTCTTGTAAAGGAGCTATAGCAACATGCCCACAGGTGAAAATTTAGAGGAGTTGAAGATCTAACTAACCGACTGACATCATCACACTTCCTCAGAGTAAACAGCTGAGTTGCCTCACTTCCGTCTCCCTCCATCCACACATTGTCATTCCTGGTTAACATGTAATGCATATCACCTCGATGGGTCATTCTTTTGATCATTCTCTGCCCTGATCCCTTTGGCATGAAAGCAGTGATTCAGTACATCACATGGCTAACACACAGTCATTGTTATTCTGTCTATAGGCCATACCACATTACACATTGCTTGCCCATCCGGACACCTCTCTTCACTTTTATGTCTCTCTGCCTATCCTGGCCTGAGGGAGATGGTAGGAGGACCTTTGAGGTTATGGGGCATGATGGTATAAAAAATGGAAAAGCTTTTGAAGTTACAGTTGAAGCACACCAGGATGTAATTAAGTGGTAATAACAAACCACGCATTTCTTTTCAAGTGAGGCTGTGCTGGAAAAAAAGATCTGAAAATCCATTAATCAGCCTGTAATAAATTGAAATTGAGACACCGTGAGCCTTTGTGATAGGAAAGGCAGTCACAAGGCTGAAAAGGTGGAACATTTTGTTAAGTTGTCATACGAAACACAATAAACATGAGCTCCTAAACAAGCCAGACAATTACTTTGTGGCATGTGTGATTTCAACTGTGGCTTTACATGTTTATTACATATGAAATGTTCATCAAACCAAAGATTCTGCAATGAGTCAGAGTTGAACAGACTTTGGCAACAGAATCCACCTCGTGCCTCCTCTCTCTCTATAGCCAGACAGTTATGAAATCATACACACACTTTGTAGAAGCACTAGCAGAACACCCTTCAAAGCAACTGAGCAGATGGGCTGATGAGTGTGTTATGAAAGATACTACATATATCTCAAAACAATAATAAAATAAAGATTAAAATATAACTGCAGCAAAAAATAACATCTTTAGCTCAAATTTTGTAACACAGTGTACGCAGAATAGAGCAAATTAAGACTTCTATACACAAGCACCATCTTTTTCAGTGGCCAAAACAGCACAGTTTCTTTAAGGCGTTTGACCCCAAAGATTGTCATGTTTACAATCGTTTCAACCTCTTAACTCTCCTTTGCTGTCTTTAAAAATGAGATGGTCGAGTCAGGAATGGCAGCGGGGTCATTATTGAATCACCGTTCATGGTGACGTTTCATCGTCTAGCCCTAATCAAAAGGAATGTTATTTTTCACCTATGCTACATATTTTACTGGTGAAGCAAGAAAATTGTCACGATGGCTAGTTTATGTTGTCATTTCTCACCAACTGATCGATGGCAATGTCCTTCCCAGAATAAACATGGTAGAGAACATCAAGGTTTAATGCCTAGAATTTACTGCAATTCACTGCTGCTCACCTTAACCATGGAATTTGCTGCAAGACTCAAGAGCAATGTCCAAGAATCTGTCTTTTTACACATTGGTCATGGTAGGTGGTATTATAAGTCACCCTAACCACTTCACTATACTCTTATCATCCCTTATCCTACACCCCAATCAAATCCCCAACCCTTTTCCAGTGTACAATTCTACTTTATTGGAATGTGTGAGCAACTATACTGCCTGTAGCTACAGTACTACCTCTACACAAGTGTCCTCTCTAAGAGTGAGGGGAAATAGCCAACTGTAAATGTGTATAGCCTACAGGTAAATGTGAGTAAGGTCATCTGTGATACATTAACGTGTTACACAGTTGGAGTCGCGGGTGTCTTTGTGAAAGGGAAATGTCCCTATTCGATGTCTAGATAATCTGCCTCTCTGATTTCCTCCTCTTCCCCAAATTGTCCCTCTGGATTTGGATTCAACAAATTGGATTACAGAATTAAAACTAGAGCGGACTAAAAGAAAATCTGTTTGACATAGGAGCACAAAGAAGAATGAAAAGATTGAGCTATTCCTTCTGTCACCATCAAACTGTGACATGAACATGTCTCACCAGATATTATGCTGAGGATTCTGGGAAGTGTGGTCTTTGGAACAGTAAAGTCCTGAGGTGCCTCATGTGGCATCTTGATGCCAGGCAAGGCAACGTAAAAGAGCTGTAGCTTAGTTGAGTTTGTCCTTTTTTTGGTGCCATAAACCTTGAGTTATGGGGGAAAGTGGGGATGGTTGTTCTCCTAAAAGGGGTAATGTGGGTAGGGAAAGGGGTTATTTGATAGTTGTACTGAGATTCCCAGAGTAGCGTGAGGCTTAGGAGAGGGAGTGGTTGCTTTGGGGTTGATACGTTGCAGAGAGGATACGTTGAAGTTCTGGGACCCGCGGCGTGGTTCTCCTCTGGGGTATTGGGTAACTGGGTGGGATAAAAACCAGGGTCTTGGTGGAGGTTGGCTTCTGTACTGTCTCTACTTGCGCCGGCGGTGGTGGTGTTGATGGTGGCTATGCATGTCCTCCATAGTGACTCTCCCCCACACACCGATCACAAACGTTTCAATTTCGCACTCATTCTCCCCGCGGGCGATACGGAAGAAGCCATTCTCCCCCCAGTTCTTTCCCCAGGAGTTGGCAGCAATCTGAAGAGAAAAATTATAACATGGTTTGTTACAAATTATTGTCTAAGGTCAAAACATGTTTCATTTTAAGAATGCATATGTGACCGATTGGGTTCGGGGTTTGAACCCAGGGCCCCCGCATCGAAAAGCACCGCGCCAAGAGAACCGGCTCCCTTGGCGGAGCTGTTATTGGGCTTTTATCTTTGAGGAGTGAGTTTTACCGATCAACTTGCTACCTACTCGAGGACTCACAAGGATCTACTCTGTTACACATATACCTGTTTATATTTATACACACAACACATATCTTTGAAAAAAACAGGACTTACCCAATATTTTCTTGGTGACCCGTCAAAGTTTTTCTCCTCTCCCCACCTGGTGCAGAAAGCAGAGGATGATTAGTTAAGCCGTCAAGTAGCTATTCTTAAAATATGGATGTGTTCCAACAAATGTGTCTTTGGATATAAACACTGAAGGAATGTGTTCACCTCACATACTTGGCATTGCTAATAGGGAAAGGCAAGAAGATCTGTAGGCAATGTCAAGTGAAAAACATCTTTCATCTCATTAACAACATCCTGAAAGTAGAGCTATATTTTTAGGGTGAGGGCACGCGGCATATTTGCGCTGTGTGCATGCATACACACGCACTCGCTTTTACTCAGTGTAATCACACACACACACACACACCCACATCATTCCAATACACAGAACATGGAATTTCCCTTTTCCTCTTGCCATTTCCTTAGTCCAGACAAGAAACAGGAAGGCGAGGTTTAGCTAGGAAGGAAATGAACACCGCCTCATTCCCATCACCTCATATAGCACAGACAACAACAGTACTAAGGACAGAACACACACAAACATATACGTCTGCATCTTAATTTAGAGCCCTATCTTTACCCTTCTCACTAGCCAGCAAGCTTTGTTCTCAGGAAGCATTGGCAAAGGCCCATAAATTCCCATCATGCCTTGCACTTTGGTCTTAGCTGGCAGTTGTCAACTTTCAGACGCTTGGCGCTTCTCCTTGTCCTGACTCCTGACCAAAGCAAATTCCCATCCTGTTTTGTGCACTCTAGGCCTTCAGTTTCCCAAGAGCCTCCCAGTGCCCAAAGGCTTGTTATCTTTTATAAGAGAAAGGAATGCTGGGAAATAGAGCGGTTTTGAGCCCATACAGTTGCTGCCACAACATTGGCAGATAATGCCAACCTTCTATCAGCAAGTGTCTTTATAAGCTCAGTGTTTCCCTGAGTGGAGTCAGACGTCACACTCACCCTAAGAAGCCACATAAAAATAGTTGTATATTACATTGGATGCCAATTAAAATCTGAAATGGACCGCAGAGATGGGTTTGTAGACGCGAACAGGGGCAGCGCGTGTCGCGTGCGCATGTGTACACATCTGTATGTACACATCTGTATGTGTGTGTGCGTGTCCACATGCATGCCTGCTTGCATTACTGCCTGCATGCATGTTTATTCGTATGGACAGCGCCAGACAGTATCGGACCACTGCTGATGTCTTATCTGGCCTCCAATCGGCTCACTTGTTCACTCATGGACAATGATGGGCATACCGCTGCACCCATGTGCCCCATCCTTCCCCAACACCCCTCGCCCCACCCCGACCTGCTCTCCGGGGCATTGATCCCCCTCTCTCTGTCCGGTGCAGTCAGGATCAGCAGCCCAGACAATGCCCTTTCCACCACAGTGGACCTCAATACTCTTTCCACAAACTTTCCCAGGCCCTGGGCTTAAAGGAACGCACCGCAACGGGATTTGGGCTGTGTAAACAGTGATGTCTGTCGCTGGCAGGTTGGAGCTCTAAACACTATGCTTCCCCTCCTCCCTTCACTCACTCCCTCCCTCAATCCATCCCCAAATCCATGCCATTGGTGTCTCCCCATTCACTAGCCCAAAAGCAGTAAAGAACCAGAGCATCACTAAAGGGAGCCAAAGAGCGGGAGGCATTCAGGATGCCGGGAATCCTCACCCTCATCATCATGTGACCCTGTGACATGACCCTGTGAACTGACCCTGTGAACTCCACTGTCCTACCGAGTCATACAGATGTAAGTGCAGTCCACAGAGTGTCATTATGACATGAGTATGATGAACAAACATGTACATGTATATTCACATTTTTGCATAAAACACAGACATTCCAGAACAGCATTTACTTCATCAATATGTGATTAAAGTACAGGTTGGGGTGTCAGACACACCGTTGGCTATAAGGCTTACGGCAAACATGCCTGTATGCCACATAACTAACTGTAACAAATTATGTTACAATAAAAATATTATTCAATAAAAAACGGAACAGGAAGAGCTGAGGATCCCACGTACTGCATGTGGGCTGTGTTTCTCTTGATCAATTGCCAATCAGATAAGAGCAGAGAAGCAGCCACCATCCCAGTGTTGAGTTCCCCTATCTGGAGCTTTTATTCCTCTGATGTTCAAGGAAAGACAAGCTCAGACCCCAGACAACACCTTTTATTGTTAGAGATTTTCAGTTAAGGGGCACAGGCAGACAAGGGAGAGTGGCAAAGAGATGGAAAAGACACACACACACACACACACACACAGCCCCCATAATACACCCAATACAGGTTAGTTGCTTGTTTTTCTCATTTGGAAAGTGAGACTTGTGAGCTGCACCATATCATTGTCACACAGACGCACTTTAAAACCAGCTGGATGACTCCCACAGAAGAGCCCAGTCAAATATTTACAAGTGGAAAGTATGTTTCTGACTCTATATGGTGTAAAACCTCTCCTGGCCTTGTAAATAAACAGCACATAAACAGCAGCAAAGTACCAGTCTGGGGCTAGACAAAACGATAACGAGATTGTTTTGGCTTGGCTGTGGACAGGGGAGAGAGAGAGAGAGGTAGCCGGTATGGAGGTGGTGGTGGTTTTCTTTTCTTTTACATTTTCTAGATAGAGTCTTGGAAGGTAGAGTGTAATTGGGCTCCATTTTACACTAAATGTATCTGTTTATAACTGAAGAACTGAACTTGCTGTTATGTGTTCCATGGTAAACACTTTTTACCCTTTCTAACTATTTGATTTTGTATTACTAATATGAAGTAGGATGTTTGTTTCTCTGTTTGTTCTTAACTCTGCCAGTATTCTTTTTTTTTTTGCAAATATATACAGAGAAACATTAATCCACAAGGAAATACAGAACAAGAAAACAAGGAATGTTGTTGCAACTCGCAAATTAATGACAGCACACAGGGAGACACATTAGAGGACACATGAAAACACAGTCTAAGCAGACAAACACATAAGGAGTAATCAGATGTTTCATTAAAAGATAAATCAAAGAATAATTGTGGTGTTTGTATTGTCGTAATGAGGTGAAAGGGAAATTAGGAATTGAGTTACACCAGGGGGCCCGGATGCAGTCGAGCAGATGCAGTGGCGATGGGGAGCACCAGCCCCGACACACACACACACACACACAACCCCCCCAGGTTTCAGTGTCAGGGAAGTCAAGTTTTCATGAGGGATCTAACCTTTGGAGTAGTGGCGATGCACTGAACAAAGTGTGGGGAGGGATGGGGAAGGAAAAGCTACTGTGCTGGAAGGGGGTTCCACGGAGACGGGGATGGGTGGGGGCAGGTGATCCAGGTGTGTCTGTCGTCTGCCTGCCCGCATATTTGTGGTCGCCGTAGTTACTGGATAGGGGAGGAAGGGGGAGGGGAACCTTGTCTGGGCAGACAGAGGAGTGGAGCCAAGGTGTGTCTCCATGAGCAATAGACTGGGAGGGGAGCTTATTCACACACGCACACACTCTCTCATTGCTGTGTGCACACACATACAGCCATGAGTGTGTGTTGTTTGGAGCTTTGATCAGGCCCAGCCCCAACCTGATTCAAACCTGATTTCTCCCTAATATTCCTATTCTGCTGAGATGGTGTGGTACATAAATAGTAGTTTGTTGAGCATGTGGCAGACGGTCAAGCTCGACACACATGAAGAAGGAAATCGGGGTGAGGGGCAGGCAGACGTGGCTGTTCATTTGCAGACTTCAAGTAACTTGACAACTGGACATTGGAGTAAAGTTTGTGACTGTGTTTCACTGCACAGTAGCAAATCCTTTGGGGAGGGAGTCAGAGCAAACAGCAATGTCTCTCTCATCCTCATTATTGCTTCTCCACAACTCCAAAGGAATAAAATGTTTGATTATCAAATACCACGCTGTCGCCATACCATCCTGGCCGAATGCTAAAAAATAAGCGTTCAACCCAATTAACCCAGTGTGTCATGGTGGGTCCAAAGAATAAAATCTCTTCTGGGGGGGGAAGCTATTACCCCCAAGATGCATGTTAATACCAGGTGGAAACGCACCCAAGACGCATTGATCCGTTCACTAGATCCGATCGCGCGGATCACATTTGGAGGTGGTCTGGGCCACACAATAGTGGGAACGCAACTGTGTCTTGGGTCACTTGAAGGACCACCTACTCAACTAATACGTAATCATTTGCGCGCCAATGGCGTCATATAAACAAGAAGAAGAAGCTGGAACCCATCATAAAACAAAACAGAAGACAAAGAAGAAGAAGCTGAAAGACGAAGAAGCCACAACAACCGGCAAAATAGATTCTTGTGGATGGAGTACACACAAAACACGCTGTCTGATTCCATTTGGGACGAAGAGTCTGCACAACGCAACCTGGATGATTCATACAGGTCAAAGTCTTTGCAAACTTCTTCTTTTCCGGCAGACTAGGCACAGTTTAGTGCATTGCTACCTCCCACATTTGGTCTTTGCAAACGGAAATGATGTACATGTTTATTTGCATATAGAGCGGGGTAAGTGAGATCCAATCACAAGTGGTCACTTGCGACGCATGTGGAGATGCATTCTAATGCCAGGTGTGAACTGACGTACTTAGAGCTGTCCACTTATCATCAGATCACCCAAGACGCATGTTTATACCAGGTGGGAACAGGGCCTATGGCTTATGGTTTTAGGATCTGCAATCAAAACAAGGCAACAAAGGCACAATATCAAACTTAATGCAATGTAATACTCGTAACTTACCCTGTGATCCGGACTGAGTGTGTGCCATGTTTGCGGTATTGTGGAGGTTTGGTGAAGCTGGCATCTGTGTGTTTGTAGATCCCACTCTTATAGACAAAGAAGTCCTCATGGACCTCCATAATAGCTGCAAGAACAAACAAGCAGAGAGAATTAATAGGCGGATATGACATGCACACACTCCCCCACACTCATGCACACACATAAATAAATGCATGTGCACATACTCCCACTGCCAGCTGCAAACACACACACACACACACACACACACACACACACACAATGTGGCTATCCTTATGAAGTCTGCTGAATGTATCATGGGCTGTGAAAGATAAAAATCTTACTCAAAGGCCAATTAATCTAAAAGCAATTTCCTAATTTCACAAAACACACAAATTCCAATTTCCCCCCTGAGTAACACACACACCCAGTGTGTGTGTGTGTGTGTGTGTGTGTGTGTGTGTGTGTGTGTGTGTAGACGGCCTCTGACCTGAACCTGTGCCACCCTAACCTAATTAAGAAACAAACTGTGATAACAGAAAAAATGTTGTTTTAAACCCCTGTAGGTAAA
>CABFOS010039230.1:0-12117 GCA_900660315.1 Diretmoides pauciradiatus
AGCAGTGTCGGTATCGCTGCTACGAGGTGGGATTCTACTGTTGCATTAAATGATGCAGAGGATTATCAGAGGTTAACTTACTTTGACTGGTGTGCTCATGAGTAAAACAGCTGAAGTAGAAACTCAGAGAAACACCCAACTGGCTGAACCTCTGTCCCATTCCATTCCATTTATCTGTCTATACAGTAGAGGTCGACCGAATAATTGTTTGGCCGATTAATCAGCACCGATAGGACGTTTTACAAACTATCGTAGGAACTTGGCTCCGACAGTGGCCGATGGCTGCACAGCCTCCACCGCGGCATCCCGTCGTCGATAGAAAATGTGTTTGAGATGAACAGATCTTCCCCAGGACTAAAGGGATGTGTGTTTGTATTGTTGGCTGAGAGGGAGGAACCGTTTAGATTCCCAATATGTGGTCAGTTAATCCAAATAACGTCTATTTGAGAAGAGAGGACATCCGGGAGGGACTCAGAGTGGAACCGCTGCTCCTCCACATCGAGAGGAGCCAGTTGAGGTGGTTCGGGCATCTGGTTAGGATGCCTCCCGGACGCCTCCCTGGGGAGGTGTTTCGGGCATGTCCAACCGGGAGGAGACCTCGGGGTTGACCTAGGACATGCTGGAGGGATTACATCTCTCGGCTGGCCTGGGAACGCCTCGGGATTCCCCCGGAAGAGCTGGTGGAAGTGGCGGGGGAGAGGGCTTCCTGGGCTTCCCTGCTGAAGATGCTGCCCCCGCGACCCGGACCCGGATAAGCGGAGGACAACGAACGAACGATCTAAACTCAAGACCCAAAAAGGACTTAAGTACAGTAAAATGAAGCATTAAATAAAGTTTTTGCACTATATTCCCAGTGAGAAATCAGCCCCCTGATACAGACATTTATTTCAATTGTGAAATTGGTGTTAAATTTAACTTGATGACAGACATCCTGTTTTCTCTCTTCCAGTTACAGTGGCCGATATGATCAAGTCCTGTGCTGTGGTTGCTCAACGTAAAGGAAGATCAAACAAGGGACCACAGGACTATGCTTGAACAAAATGTTAGTTGCCTTTTGATCTCACGTGCGATATTGCTGAACCTGTATTTTACACCTGTGATTTTTTCCCCTTTTTTATATCATCCAAATGTGTACTTATGTGTGTATATATGTATTCCATTTAAAATAACAGAAATAAACTTGAAATCTTTTTTGTTTATCCACATGTTGTGATCTGTTGTCTTAAGTCCTTGCACAATCTTTATTTGTTTAAATATGGGCAAGGGAAAATAATCGCTGACTACTTTTAGGCAACAGTGACTGGGTATCTGAATAAACATTAGTCACTTAAAAACCCAACTCTCCAAATGTGCACTGTTAACAATATCCAGTAGATGGCAGCACACATCAAGACAGTTACTCCACAATGTCCTGATTAACTGGGCCATGTTCAGTAGAGTAATAAAACAAACCTGCTTTCTCATTGGATGGATTTCCTCTGTGCTTAAGGAGCACTTAGTCCCTCCATAGTTGTGAAAATATGAATGCATTGTTAATGAAATTCCTATCCAGTCAGTCTGATGACCTAAGATAATTTCTGCTATCTTGACATTTTGATTTAAACAAGCTTAAGAACTAGAGGTTAGACAGTTTGGCTACTGGATATGACCTTGAGTTATAGTCATTGTAGTCATCACTTTCTTTTGGCTCCGGCTCATCACGGATGGTGACTACTGGTTTTGGGGTCATGTGTTGTGCACTGAGAGTAATTATTCTCAGTGTCTGACGTCCTCGGCACAGCTTTATCGGAATGAGTCACGTGTCTTGGTGGTATAGATATTAGCTTGGATGAGTGGGCTTCCTGGAGCTTATTGGAAGTGAGCCTATGAGCTCCTGAGTCACATCTCTGCTCAGCTTGGCCAGTTGTGGCTCCAGTCTTTAGGGAGCTCTGCAGTTGGTGTTCGAGGGCATCGCTTGATTTCTGGCTGAGTGAACAGACAGCTGCTGACAAGCAGGGCATCGAGATGTCTGCACCTTTTAAAAAATATATATAAGCTTTTTCAGAACTCAGAGGTGGAGATATTACAGTTTTCAAAGTAAAGGCATTCCAAACCATTTTTAAGTGCCATGTCACACTGTCAGCCCGTTGCTCATCCTAGTAAAATGTTATAGAAGGAGCTTAGGTCTAACATGCCTGTCTGTCATCTGAAACATTCACCACAGATATTCATTGTTAACTTAGTCGGAAGTATGCCAGCGCCTGGGATCCTCTCCCCCTGCTCCCTGAACCCTGTAATGATGTGATGTGTTAATATACCCTCAAAATGGGAGCGTGCAGCTGTCAAGGTTTTCAGCACATCCCCATCCGTGACACTAATGAAAAAGGTCACGGTGTGCCTTCCAAGAATGGTCCTCATCTTGTCCTCCCTGGTACATGTATGGGCCGGGTCTCTACAAGCAAAGAGGGGCCACATGCACGCAACCCTCCAGACCGGACCAACTGCAGTCCGCCAGCGGGAGCATGTGGCTTTGTCTTTCACCCATTCTTTTGGGGACCAGCTGTGGCCTGAGTGTTGTGAGCGTCGAGCCCAATGATGCTGCTGCTATAAATATGCGTCAACGAGTGTGAGTAAGTGACAGCTGTGCAGTGGACCAAGGACACGCTGTCTTGGCACTCTCAGGACGAGCCGCTCCAAAAAAGGCAACCCCAGTGTGAGAGCACTAGTTGATATGTATTTATGCACTTTCCGCCAGTCATGCACACGGTATATGCAATTCAGATCAAAGTTGTGATCAACAACTTGAGTGCTCCTTCAAAAGAGGATAAATGAAGGACAACGTGTCAAGGGCGTTGTGCGTTTGCCTCCGATGTATTTGCAGGAAACCTCAGGATTGACAACAAATGACTCTTCCTTCTCACCCTCAATCCATTTGTTTATTTATTTTGCATCCGACTGGATGACTGGATTGAATTACAGGTTATGCAATGTGATTTGGATTATCTGCCACACAAAAGAACTGGTTTACAAAAAAAGTGGCTTGACAACCATACGTTAATATACACAGAGAGAGAAAAAGAGAAAAAACGACCCATGTTTGTTTGTGTGTGTGTGTTTTCTGCACACAAGCGCATGTGTGACTGTGTGCCCTTTTCAAGTGTGACCACCTGTCTTTTGTTAAGAAATAAATAAATAAACAGGCCACACCAGCTGTCCCTGGCAGTCTGTCCCTTCAGAGGTCAAGGGCTCCCACCGCTGGCCTTGTGAGGTGGTGGACACTTACAACTTTCCTCTCAACTTCTCCCAAGTACCTCTAAACACACAAACACACACACACACACACACAAACACGTCCAATTGAGCCGGGCTTTGAGCCTCTGAGAGGAATGCTTTATTACACCATCGAGTTACACTGCACATATCCCAGCTCGTCACCCTGCAGCTAAGCCCTGTCACATGGGCCCTACTTTCCATGTGGAGGTTTTGGTCCATAAGAATATGCACACACACTAGGAAGCCTAAGCCCTGGATCCTGTTAGGCAGATGTGAGATGTTGGTGCCAGTGAGCGCTCTGAGGCCTCCTGTGGGGATGTTTACAGTGTGAGGTGGTCCATCGCATCGCAGAGGGCCCTTATTTACCGTGAGCTGGCCGGGGCTGTTCAGGGTGTTTATGAATGATCTTGGGAGGACATTGTTTTCTTTATGCTGGGGCGGCCTGGCCAGCGCCGCTGTGTCGTCTGTTTGTGCATAAAGTACGTGCTGGGGAGCGGGGCCAGACAATAGACCGGCTGAGCTACTACCCACGCACACAATAGAGTGGTGGGATGAGGCCGAGGTTTGGGGCCATGGTTTGGGGGCTGAGGGGGTGGGAGGTAGGATGGATGGGGGTAGGGTCGGGTGGATGCGGCCCTTGTCTATATGGGGTTCCCAGAATGGGTGTGCAGGGAAAGGGGGAGGGTGGTGGGAACCTGAGCCCATCCCCATTGGGATCACATAGCAGAGCAGCTGGATTTCTTTAGTTGTGCAGTGGGGGAATAATTAAAAGTTCTCTCTATAGAAAATGACAAGTGAATTGACATGAGGTTCCCCAATTAGACACACATATTTACTGTTTGTTTACTCATATACATGTAGATTAGTATGAGGCTCGTTTTATGAGATGTACTAATGCTGTAGTAAATTGGGTTTAATAATTACATAACAAAGTCAAATAGCTTTGTTATCCAAGGTTTATCCCCTTTGTGGATTACTGGCAACAGGTTTGGAACAATGGGAGGCCATCTTTGAAATTGCTCTGTCCTTGAGCTGAGTTTATGGTTTCAATGGGCTCGGGCCTTTAAGACCCACAGCATTATCACATTCTGTTGTCTCTGTACACATTGCATTTCTGCCCACACACACCGGCTGGCTGATTGTTGCTGCTGAGCTCAGTCAGCTCTCCTTGTAAGAATCTCCATTTACTTCACGTGTATTTCACAATGGTTATATCGATTTTTGTTTTTCTTAAAGCCAATTCAGTCACAGCTCAGCTTCATATTGATAATTAGATGTGTGGTGTCTGCAGAAGACAAAACATACAGTGAAAGACAAAACTATAAACTAAATATGTAAAGGTGTAAAAGTGCAAAATGAATGAAATCCACCCAGCCAGTTGTTCCATTTAATCTATGCATAATCTTAATAAAGACCTAAATCAAGATTGTCACATTTTCACAGCACACACACAAGCACACTCGAAAAGCGCAAACAAAAAATGCACATACAATTATAGATCAAAGTAAATTGCCTCATGATCTAAGCAATGTCAATTCTGCATAAGATTGTCCCCTAATCTCTACATTACTAACACGGAAGCAATTGATTACTATAAAATATACCTTTCTTATTAAAAAATTATATTAAATTCTAATGGCACTTCTACAAATTCTATTAAAAAGATTTCCATTGACATTTAGAAGCTTTTTTTAAACCAAATTAAAATTGAGAGACAGTCAAATGTTGCACAAGAAGCAATGCAATAATAAATATTTCTCATGATTATACACAATTTCACAGTTGTAACCTGCAGAGGACAAAATTCCAGTATCAGTGTAACCCTACAGTCATTTTTAGACTTAACGATCATACAGCATGAGTTGGGCAAACATAGCTCTCAATCAAGAATTATGCTATCCATTTCCATAGAAGTCATCAATCAACATTTGTGTTTCACATTCAACAATGACATTACCTAAGGAACAGTCTTTGTTAGTTCCCAATAGTATTGGCTAATGAAAGCCAAATATTCAGTTTAGCATGTCCAAAACAGATTCACATAAACATAATGGTCAAATAAATCTCAAAACCTTAATGTAATCTCCCAAAGCAGCAAAAATAAATGGACTTTTGACTTAGTTTTGACTGAGTTGACATTTTGATACGACATAAAAATAGGAACAATAGTTGTCGATAGTTATCTCTTCACTTTACTGGGCCACTGTTAAGGTGACGTGAACATTACCACCGCAGTCAAGGGCAAATGTACAGTATAGAAAAAGGGCTTCTCCAGATGCAACACTTATTAGTGTGTCTACAAGGCACATTCTGTGATCATCCTGGAGGTATAAATAAAGACTGAAAGCAATTAACAAGAAACAATTCTTTACATATAGTTAGTTTCTACCTCTGTACACATGTACATAAGAGAATAATCAACTGCACCACATAAGAAATGTTCCTTTAAAAAACAAAAACGGAGACAATAATAAGTGACAAAATCTACATTCCTGTGTGTTCTGATTGAAATATCACACGCTATCAAGACTACACAACATCTATGTATCAGAAAAACTCACATTTCATGAAACACTTGACAATTTCATGATATAAATGGTGGGCTTTTTACTTCTTTTTTTAAGAAGCCTACCAAGCGATTAAACTCTGGCATCCGAAAAGGATCGATGCCAGCTTTGCGATTTTTGTGACGTCTGTAAGCATTTGCTACAGGAGCGTTTGTGCAAGTAAATACAGAGCAAGATCATTTCTCATGAAGTTACACGCAAACCACGCCCCAACCAATCCTTTTACTAATGCTGACTACAGGTTATGGGACAGAAGGAGAAGAGATCGCATGCAATTTTCAGAGAAATGCTTTTGGTTCCTTCCTGACTTGCAAACTCATTAGCAAACGCTGGCAGATGACTCATCCCAAATGCTAAGAAATAAAAACGCATGTGAATGGCATGGGAATAGATTTGTATGTTTTGGTGGAGTATTGACGATTCGTGACAAAGAACACAAAAATCCACAAGGCTGAAACGGACGTCTACACCTGACTTCCGCCGTCATCGCTTTCCATTAAGTTTGTCGTGAATATTCTGCTCTCCGACTTTTGAAGAGGTTTTTCAAAATCTAGCACTGAAGACACTTGGAAAGCAACACTCTGATAATTGAATTATTCTCATGATAGATGCGCAATCAAATCACCATGGCATCTCCTCCGCGCAGAAGAACAATGAAGCGCTTCTCTACTGCATGCTGGGATCGGGGGCTGCTCTTTGATGCCTCCAGACAATGCACCTGTTTACAGTCTCCTTGGTCTCCCTTTGCTAAATACATTTCTCGCATTCCAGTGGCTCCATTCAATACAGAAAAGTGCAAAGAGAGACTTGCGGTGCATTTTCTCCCCTCCGCCAGGAGAGAGATACACAATGATCCCTTGAGAACTACCTGGTACACGGGAGAACAGTGCTTGTATTGTCCGATTTCTATAGGTAGCCTATGGCGTATCGGTGTGGTTGTGCTTGTGAACAACTGTTCTCCTCTGGCGGAACAGCAGTCACAGCGGTATTAACGGTTCTGATTTGTAGCGAGGCGGAGTCCAGTGAAGCTTTGAATATGGAAGAGGAACGAAAAAATCTCCGGGGAAGACATGACACACCGGGAGCTGAGAGGCTGCGGCCTGAATAAGACACCTGGCTTTTCTCAACCTTGCATGTGTTCTAACACGGAAAAACAAACTTGTTTGATAAATAGAATATATATTTACATTAAATATACAAACAGTAAGAAATAGCAGCCTAGACAATAGTGTTGAAACTATATGCATGCTAAAAACAAGTGCTTCTCTATGTTACATGTGACAAATCTTGAATACTCCGTAGAGGTTTTCTGAACGGTATATTAAAAATACAATTACAGTAACTCGATTTGCACAGCGAAAAATGAACAGACAGCCCCAATACCAGTGAAAGAGTACCAAGATAGCTAGGCAAGACGGGAGGTCTTTCAAGCTTGTAGAAATAAGATCACACCTATCGTAAACCCTGAACCAAGTCAAACTAATAAATAATTCTGATCAAGTCTTCTCAGGACAGATTTAAAACAAATATCAGGAACTTTTAGTGCTACTCCCCTGGTAAGAATCCATACAGCATCTCAGTTGAACCCCCACCTTCAGCAACTCACCAATGCTCCTTCTACCAAGATTCTTTCAAGACCAGTAGGCTACCACCAAAGGCTTGAGCTCTAACTTCATCAGTAGTATCTTACACACAGACAAGATATGAAAACACATTTAAAAAAAAGTTTCAAAAAAAGTCAACTCAAAGAAAGAAAAACACACAAAGTAGATTCAGCCACAGTCAGTGAAGCGGAGCTTTGCTTAACGAACAGTGCTACCAACAGACATGTACAGTAATCCATCCACAACAGCAGAACACACATGATGAACTGATTCCACCTTCCTCCCCCTGCCGGCCCCAAACACTTTGTCAATTTACCCTCTCTTTTATACTACTGCCATACCAGGAAATAACACCGTAATTTAACTGGTGACTATTTAGTTTCGAATCAAAAAGAAGTCAATAAAATGTTTATTGACAAGAGCTTTGATTTACATACATTTATTACACGCTTGTAAATTGTTGAATTAAGGACACACGTGGATCGACTGGTATTCCAGTACAGACTATTACCGTTGTTACCACCTGGTATTTTGACGTTTTTGCAAAGAGAGTGTAATCCAGATTTGACAGACTTGCTGAATTTGACCAGAAGGCATGGCCATACATCCTATCCTTGTTTAAGTACACTAGGTGAAATGGTAATAATTTCAGTAGGCACCAATGTTACAGACATTAGCTGTAGCTATCTTATATCTTCATAATAACTACTCTCCATCGCCCCCCTGCTTATACAGCTTCTTTTAAAGTCGTAATTAGAAGGCCATTCTTTCGATATGTGCTCACTTGGATTAACAACAAAAGATCAGATAACTCCGGCCAAGGCAAAAAAAAAAAACTGTTGGTGATCCACGGTGGAAATTAAAGTATGATGGTCTGTTTACCTTCCATTTTTAAGAACATAAAACTGCAACCAACTTCATTCCAACCAAAAGAAAATTCTATTTCCAAGAAGAGGAAAAAAACAAAACAATCATACTTCCAGTAGTCAAACTTCATTAATTTTGCTGCCTTATGATAGTTTACTTGTTAAGGACTAAAGAAATCTCAAAATAAATAATGTAGGAGTTAAAAAAATCATATATTGCTACTCACGGACGGTTCTGTTCTTCCATGCGCACAAATAAAGTCTCATTCATTCAGACGATTGTATTAACATACATTAGCGTTAGCTACCATCCATAAGTTATGAACCATAGGATGCATTTCTTTCAAATATACTCCACACTAAACTCAACAGATTGACACTAACAAGACAGAAATAAACAAGTGCATCATCTGATTTGTTCACCTTCGACATAGAGCCAGCTGGAGTTTCACAGCACCCATGGTTGTTTTACAGCTCGTGCACCTTCAACTGTCTGCCTCTGACCATCACGTATGCCTACGACATAGATCAGCACAGAAAACAGTTCCAGTTTTTAAGTTGCTACATCTTTAACTTGAGAAATGCCACATGGGGTAGAATTCCAAAAGGATACATCTCCAACGTTCAATATGTGTATACTAATAAGAAAATTGTTCAGTAGTAGTACTCAGTATATGAAAAGACATACTCTGTCTTATGTCATGGCACTGGTGAGGTGTGTTTTATCCAATGGAGAGAGTCTTGACAAGGCCACAGTGAAACTTTCGGATGTGGCGGTAGAGGTCCCCAGACTGGGTGAAGCGCCGCTCGCACCACTTGCAAGCGTGAGGTTTTTCACGTGTGTGAACTACAGCGTGCCGACTCAAGTTATGGGAGTACTGGAAGCTCTTTCCGCACTGGCCACAGGTGTATGGCTTCTCGCCAGAGTGTGTGCGCTCATGGCGCTTAAGGGTATACATGCAGGAGAAGGTCTTGCCGCACTGCGAGCAGGTGGGGACCGAGCCGTCCGGGGACAGCTTGGAGCGTGCGCCATCCTTCTCGCGGAAGTGTGAGCTGAGGTGCATTTGCAGCACATGGGGGCTGGGGAAGACTTTACTGCAGAGGGGGCACACACACACCTGTTGCCCCGGGGGCAGGAGCACCCCACTGGAGGTGGAGATGTCTGAGGAGGCCAAGTCGTCCTCCTCCTCCTCCTCCATCAGGTCCTCCTCCTGGGAGAGCAGGGCGGCAGTGGAGCCGTTGTTGCCTGGGAAGAGGGCAGCGAACCCTGTCACCACTGAGCTCCTGGCGCTATTCCCAAAGCGCTGGCTCTCCGGGCTCATCGGCTCACTGTCCTCCTGCTCTGACAGCAAGTCGTGTTCGTCTTTAACAAGTGGCTCAGTGCCCTGCTGCTGGCTGTCGAGGGCCAGCTGTCCCGAGACGTAGGAGGGTTGTAAGGGATCTCTGCTAGACAGAGGCTTGAAAGACAAATCCAGTGCACAGTCCATGTCATCTGAAGCCCGGGACCTCTGGGACAGCGATACTGTGGAACTACTGACATCAGCTTTTGTTTTTCCAGCTGTTTGGACACAGGGCTCGGCCTCTGCTGACACATAATTGACACCTACAAGGTCCTGGGACCTGCCAGAGTGACCGTTTGCCTTCTGCCTGCTCTGTGCAGACCTATCACAATCTGTGACAGCCAGCTTGACTTTGCTGTTGTCCATGTCAAATTCTTCTGCCGGGGGGGCCCTGTGGAGCCCCTGAGCCTGTGTCTGGGGCTGTCGCCGGCCTAGCTGCTTACTGTGCAGCTCGCCGTCTGAGGAAGTTTCCCTGTCCAGACAGCTCAGTCCTAAACCCTCACCCATCTTTTCATCCAGGGGGCAAAGTTCCTTATCTTTAAGCTTGCCTTTACACACTTTCACTATATCATACATGTGGAGATAACTGGCTGCTGCCAGGACATCCTCCACCGGCAGAGTGCTGAATTCCAACTTCCCCTCATACATAAATTCAAGGAGCAGACTGAAAGCCGGGGCTGTCACAATGTCACTGTTGAGATGCACAACGTCCCTTTTGTCTAGCTGGTCCCTGTAGAAGAGATGGAAGTACATGCTGCAGGAGGCCAGCACGGCTCTGTGCGCTTTGAATCGAGCCTCTCCGACGAGAACAGTGCAGTCACAGAGGAAACCTTGGTGACGCTGCTGACTCAGACACTGCAGCAACTGGCGGCTATGGTCTGGGAACTCCATTCTTCCTTCATAACCTGGTGAAAAACAGGAAAAACAGGATACTGAATAAACGAAATGCAGCCAGGCAGAGGGCGACACGGCGTTGGCGACGCGTTCAGGGGCGAATACGAAGTCATCAAATGCGGGTAATAACTTTAGTTATTGATGAAGCTAAATCATTCCTCTGGCACAAATTGTTTAAAAAGTAGCGAGCAATATATTTACTATACACCACAAACCAAATCCCACATTCCCAATTTTAAAGAGTTAAGTTACAAGTTTTATCTCTGAGGAATTAAGAAGGATTTTAGGATTACCCAGTGCTCTCATCAACAACATTATCCAATTAGACAACAAGTCCACACTCTTCCCAGTGGTGCAGGACACGCTTTGCTGCGCTCATCCACCCTTCACTGTGTACACGGATCCTTCTCCCAATTAGTAGCAAAAGTATCCCGGTCAGTAGTAGCCAGCCTGTACTTTTTTTTTTGCGCTTCCCGTGGAAAATGCGAAAACTGACGCACCGGCGTTTTCCCACACAAACGACTGCGGTTACTGATCAATCAAGTGGCTCTGTGAACGACACCACTCGTCCATCGGGGCAGGCCGACGTTTAAAATAAGAGCAGAGGAGAGTGAGTGAGTAAACTGGTGCTCTGTTTGCTAATTACACTGCAAGCTGTGGAGTCAGCTGCTCTGACATCACCGCAATGGAAACGCTACCTCCAGCTGTGCTCCTCTTTATGCCATATGTTAACGCTGAGCTACGCGGTCCGAAAAAGACACACACACAACTTATTATAAGAGTGAGATTCAGAAGCGTGGGAAGGTTACACCGCATATTCAACTTTTATGGGGGTAATTTATCTGCAAGGCCAACAGCAAAACTGCAGCCGACAATAAGACGCCTTGTGGTGCTTTTTTCTTTACGCACTGATATCAGACAGACACGCACAACTGTGAGATATGTGTTGTAAAGAGGTTCATTAAAATAGCATTAAAAACAAAACTGCAACAATCCGGGATAAGTTTGATGCTGCCGAGCCCCCTGGTGTGTTATCGTCAATTTTTTTACGCACAATAGTTAGGTTATTCTAAAGGGAAAGGGAAAAGTGCAAGGAGAAGATAAGGGGGGCAAGGGCGCAGTAAACCCGAGCTCCATGTCCGTGTTGGGAATCGCATTGCTGGGAGCCTTTTAAACAGCAGAGGAACTCACAGCAAAGCCAACTGCGCTGAACGAAGCGGCGAAGGGGACACTTTAACTTTCGCTTTCTCCGGTTCTATAGGCGTAAAAAAAAGAAGAAGCCAACAACAACACTTACATATATCTCCCTGGCGCGGTTTTGTCGTGTTTTTCCTACACGCTCCGACGTCCTTTCATGATGTGCGGCCAGATGTTCGCTTCTCCTTGTCGTTTCTTGAGCTTCTGTCCGACCCTGGCAAGGCAGGCTGCACTCAGCGCTGCTGTGTGTCAAGCAGGTTGATAATGGCCCAAGTCTCGCGATAACTCCGGGCCACAATAAGTTCTGTACTACTCCGTGAATTCACACAGTGGCAGCAAGTAGCAGTTAGTACATCGGGAACGTCAATCGGCCGCCTTATTAGAACACCTGCCCCCC